>CAUYQG010084781.1:0-13566 GCA_963574415.1 Tarsius wallacei | reverse complement strand
GCCTGGGCAACTTGGCGAGACCTCATCTCTACAATAAATCAAAAAATTAGCCGGGCATGGTAGCGCGCACCTGTAGTTCCAGCTACTTGGAAGGCTGAGGCGGAAGGATCGCCGGAGCCCAGCAGGTCGAGGCTGCGGTGGCCGGGAGTGGCCGCTGCACTCCAGTCTGGGTGACAGAGTGAGACTCCAGCTCAAAAAAAATACAAAAACAAAAAACAGTTGGGGTTTTATTCCTTTTCAGCAGTGTTGTCCTCCCCAGCCTTGGTCCCACTCTGCTTTCTACCCTCTCAAACTGCCTCCTTTCCTCTCTTTTCTGAGCCCTGTTTGAAACTGGAAATTCCAGTAAGTTTCCTCTAGTTAAGTTGGTTAGGTTTGGTCTTTATTATGCATAGCAAATGAACTCAAGTTCCCTTACTTCTGCACAGAGGGTGTCCCCGGGCTTTTCCCGATCCTCTTTCTGCTCACCTCTCAGGTCCTTATACCCCCTGATGCTGGACTTCCTTGTGTTTTGGGTAAGGTACCCCCTTTCTCAGCCTTAGCTTCCAGAGACCCAGTCAGCCCCCAGCGGGGAGAGAAGGCTCATGGTTTTTAGAACTAATGTGGTTGATGCACTCCCCAATAATTCAATTCACTCCTCAGTTCAAATCCAATCACTGTTAATCCTTATTTGGCAGTCCCAATCTTACCTGTGTCTAAAAGAGACAATTTTTAAAAGCAAAAAGTCAAATAGCAAAAAACAAGCTAACAAACTTTTAAAACAAAAACATCCCAGAAACAAATATCAACTGGCAATGAGTAGAGGGTCTCCCTCTCCAAAAGCCCCTAAGAAAGGACTCAGAGGCAGCCCCCTTCTCTCTGGTATCTCATGGCTGGCTGTCAAGTCAAGAATGTGCCAAAGGCCTTGGTTAAGGCATTTTCCTGCTAGCTTAGTTATGGTTGACCTGCGTTTGAACTCCCTTTCAATGTTTGGGATCTTTTTCACCTTTGGAGTGTTAATGGGAGGCAGAAACCTCGTCCGTGTAAAGAGGCTAAAGGATCGAGCTACTTCAGTTCCCAGCCTCATCTGCAGATAGGCATGTGGTCAACCAGACACACCACCACATCCTTGAAAGGAGAAGCAAGAGTTGCTACACACCAGGGCAAGGGCGGAAGCTGTGGCTACACCCAGGGTCCCACCCACGGCTCCTGCATATGCAGCAGGAATGGCCACAGCAGCAGCAGAGTGCTCACTGGACAGGTTCTGTGGCATGATTTTGACTATGGCCTGGCAGCCTTGACCTTGTCCCGGCCCTGGTTTGGCAATTTTACCAGCAATTCTGTGAGCTTCTACGGGTCTTTTTAAGGTCCTTCTCAGTGAGGAATTAAATCAGCTGGGTGTCCCTTTCTATTTCTGGCAGCATATTGCAGACTGATAAAAAGAGCCAGAAATGTGATCAGCTTTGGACCCTCAGGAGGCCCAAGCGTTTATAGTTTTGGAGAATAAAAGGTTCAAGTTCCTTCACTTGGCTAATAAGGGCCTCTGTGCTTGTGCCAGTGCCATCATTTTCTCACCCAACCCATATTTCTCTGGTCATGCCAAATGACTACAGTTAACCAAGCCTGTTCCTTCAGGTTAAAGAGATTTTCCCACTCCTACATCTCATCCGGGGAATACCTGCCACACAACCTAAGGGTATCGTTTTCCACGAAGCCTACCGCCAAGTCGAGCTGATCCCCACACTCCCTACCTGCCTTTTCAGTGTATGTGCTGCACAGAGATTCAACCATAGCACAGAAACTCTGCAGTGCTTGTGTTTATTTATGACTTAGGCCTTAGATAAAGCATTTCTCTGCTAGTTTAGCTGTGACTGACCTGCATTTGAACTCCTTGTCAATGTTTGGGATCTTTCTCCCCTTTGGAGTGCTAATGGAAGGCAGAAACCCTCTCCGAATAAAGAAGCTAAAGGATTGAGCTGCTACTTTGTAAACCGTGAGCTCACAAAAGCAGGTACCACACATGACCGTTTCTTTAATCCTAGTTCAAGCAAGACTGAGGAAGTAAAGGAATGGTTAGAAAATTCCAGATGCCAAGGAGCTGCACTAGGAATTTTGTGTGTCCCCTGGAGACGAGAGGAGGAAGGGGCCGGCCAAAGTCCCTTTTATCCTCTTGTTAACTCTGTTAGATTGCAAAGAATGGTGATCCAGAAAGGATCTGTGGGAGAGGTTGGTTTGTTTTGTCCAGCACAAAAGGTTATCCTGTGAATACTCTACGGAATTTTATGGCCAAATGTACCTGAGATTCATTCTTCAAGGTCTTTGACCTCAACCCCTAGGGGTTAGCAGCTACAGACTCTGGATATTCTCCTTCCCAAGAACCAGACATTTTAATACAGAATGTAGACTACCAATTGGCTAACTTCTGCAGAGAAGAGAGAATGGGAGCTGAGGGCTTTTGCTGAGGCAATACCGCCTCACTCTCCTACTCCTGCTGGGAAATTAGGTGTATCCCTTTGGACATTTTTAGCCAGCCAAAGATAAACTCTGCTCCTGCCATTTTAACCAATTTGAGTGGGAATGTGCAATAAGCAACAGAGTTTGATTCTTTCCACCATTTGGTCTGACTCTGTGTTGTTTTCTAGAGGAGGATAAAATCTAGGAGGAAAATGAATCACAACTCTAAGAACTGTACTGAGGACGGTAAGATGATCAAAAACAAACACAAGGAGTAATGTTATTAGTCCACAAAATTCCCGGTCTATTATTATCTTTCCCGTTGTGCCATTTCTGATCACAGAAATAAATAATGGTGATTGTGTAAACCGGTTGCAAGTAAGAAGAAGAGCAAAGTCCTGATGCAGAGTTTTTAAGAGCTGGGTGGAGGGAACTGAGGTGATTGCATTTCCGTAGACTCACTTCCAATGTGATAGAATCACTTCCCCAGGGAGGGAGTGAACGGTTGTATTACTGTATCTACTACAGGCCAGTACAGTTCGACATTTACACAGGTTCTTTCTTCATAACAACCCTCTTTAATGTAACTGTCATTTCTTTTTTGCAGATGAAGAAATTGAGGCCCGGGGCCATTAAAAGACATCTGCCCAAGGTCACACACTAGGCCCAGCTGACCGCAGGACCCCACCACATCTACTGCATCGTACTGAATGCTGGAGTCACCAGGGCATTGAAGAGAAGCCCAAGTTATTAAAATGATGCATTTGTGAGAGGAATTTTTTTTTGTCTCAAGTAATAGAGCTGGTGCCCTCAACTGCAAGAAACACAGAGAACTAGCAGTTGGTGAGTCCATAGGAAAATTGTGAATTATGCAACATATATTTTTGACATGCTCTTTTTTTTTTAAAGCTCTTTTTCTGACCTGAGTTCCTTTTTCTCCCTCTGAAAGGGAATGTGTACTCAGCAACTCCACAGCCTGAATTATACTAAGGAGATACTAACAGATCTTAGGGAGGGGGCCCAAGTCCAAACACAAAATTTACTTGCTTTCTATACTCCTTATACACATAGGCTGAAAGCAATTTTATACGGTATTTTAATAACTTGTGCACGAAACAAAGCTGTGTACATCGAACCATCAGAAAGCAGAGGTGTTGCCAACTCAGCCACCATGTGGACTGGCTGTGGTTCTTTGCCATCACCATCATTCCTGATTCTCCATGAATATGCTACCAATACACACTCATTTTCTTATACTTATTCACACATAAGCTCTTAGCAGTAAAAATTATGACACACCATGAGTACAGTGAAAAAACAATGCGGTCAGGGTAACTAAGTAGCACAGTGGCATCACCATAATAACTGTATCAACTGGTCAATGACAGCAACAGCAAACAACCACAGGCTTTCAGTCTCCATCTGTGGTGCTGTGTTTTGATGAAAAGGTTACTGTACACTGTATTTTATTTTCTTAGGTAAGAAGAAACATCAGAAGCAGTTGAGAGAAGGAAGTGGATCCTCTAGGGATGAGGAGGCACTCTGCTGGATGCCTTTTTTTTTTTTAATTTATTGTAGAGATGAGGTCTTGCCAAGTTGCCCAGGCAGGTCTCAAACCCGCGGGCTCAGGCAATCCACTCACCTCAGCCTCCCAAAGGCACAGGATGGATGCCTTTTTTAAATGTTTCCTTCAGAGTCATCTGCCTCGTGAACAACAGATTTTGTCTCAGAAGGCTCTCTTTGATTTGATAAAATGGCACGATTGCTTGTTCAGTGATAAATGCACACTGCTCCAGTCCTCCAATAAGTATACCACACATTTTAACCATGTCAACTATATGCACCTTTTCTGCAGTATTAACATCATCTTCGTCAACAGTATTATCATGATCACCTTGACTCAGAACCATTTGATCATTTCACCATCAGACATCGAATAAAAAATTCACCCTCATTATCGATGTTAAACACTTCATTATCCACTACTTTCAGTTTCCTGGTGAAATCTAAAGGTATTTGTTTTTGCACGTGTAAGGAGGTCAGACATCTCTTTTTTCTCACTTGACATACAAATCCTTCAAAGTCAACACTTTGTTCGTCATCGTCGCTGAACATAGTCGCAGGCCAGAGATTGTGCCAGACATGTACAACTGTGTCTTTAGTCACTGTGTTCCAAGCATTGGAAATAACTAAATTACTGTTGAAAACTTTCCACACCCATACCTCTGTTCACCGCTGCTAGCATGCAGTTCAGGAAAGTGGTTTTGTATTTACTCTTCATTGAGCTAAGGATACCTTGGTTACATGGCTGAAGCAATGAAGTAACAATGGGACGAATGACTTTGCATAAAGATTATATTTGATGAGAATTACAACTGGTGGATGTACAGAGCGGTTGTCAAGGAATAAAAAATTCTTGCAGTCACCATCCAGCCTGCTTCCCTGTAGCAATCACAAGCCACTGGTACAAAATGTTAGTGAAACCAATCATAACAGATGTCCCTGGTGATCAATGCCATTTTGCTAGCATGATAATGGACTGGTAAGAAATTCACTCCTTGAAAACAGAAGGATCAGCTTTTGTCTATCACAGCAAGCTTATGTGTATGTGTGCCTGCAGCATTAGCACACCCCAGCACAGTTACTCTGTCCTTGGCAGCCTTAATTCCTGCAGGGCTGTCTCATCAGCTGTAGTCAGTGTCTTTCTGGGGACAATAATGCCAAAACAATGATGTTTCATCAGCATTTTGTTCTGGTGTCAGCTTTTCATCAGTGATGACCTTGGCAAACTTGTCAATGAATTTCTCCATTGCTTCATGATCAGCAGATGTTTTATCACCACAAATCCTTATAAATTTACTGCTGTGTCTTTACTTAAATGTCTGCAGCCAGCCTGTTGAATATTCACAGTTCTTTTTCAATTTTCAGTTCATCGTGCTCTATCTTTGTTTCATGATCAGCATACTTCCAAGTGAACATACCATGTGTTTACTGTGATGCTGATGGATCAAAGCTTTTCAATATACAGTTGAGATCTTCATTTTTAGCTCTATGCAGTGTTTTTCTATTTTTTCATTAACTTCTGTCCATCACTTTCAGCATAAAGCTTCAACAGATTATCCCACTTTTTCTCTAGGTCATATATGGTGGTCATTCCAACACCATACTATTCTGTAGGACATCTCACACACTGCTGTCCATCTTCTCCTGCGGCTTGACTTTCCATGCTTATAAATAAACATAAATACTTTCTTTTTGAAAACATCACTGTTGCCCATAGGGATACCTGAGGCCTTTTGGACATTATCAACAGTATCGTCACACCATAGAGCAAAGAATAAGCAACAACAACAATAAAATACCCCCAAAACAAACAAAGAAAAAAAAGCACAGAGTAATGCATGTAAGTCTTGGACTCCTGTGGGCTTTCACAGGAACCTGCTGTTGGCATATCTGGCCCGCACACACGTCATTTTATTACCCTTTATGCATGTGCTTGTGTGGGGGAATCTGGGCATACCTGAAAAAGACACATCACAGCTGAAGGGAGCTGGGAGGAACTTTCTTTCCTTGGGAATGCCAAATAACGTGTGTTGTGTACCTACATTTAGACTGTGACTTGTTACATGAGGGCAGGTGTGGAATTTTCCACTTGTGGCATCATGTCAGTGCTCAAAAAGTTTCGGACTTTGAAGCGTTTTGGGTTTGGGATTAGTTCTACTCAACCTGTATATGTATGTAGATTACAAAGGAAAAATTAATAAAAGACCGATATCTAAAAAGATGCAGTTCACTGCTTTTTCCTCCCAGGGGGATCCACCTTTAAACTCTTCTAAGAGTTAAACTTCTAAGAGTTTCTTTTTGGTTTATTATCACATTCTTTTATATATGTTTATGCTGCTATTTTATTTATTTATTTATTTATTATTTTTTGAGTTGGAGTCTCACTCTGTCGCCCAGGCTGGGGTGCAGTGGCATGCTTACTTACGGCCACCTCAGCGTCAACCTACTGGGCTCTGGCCATTCTTCTGCTTCAGCCTTCCAAGTAGCCAGAACTACAGGCACACGCTACCATGCCCGGCTAATTTTTTAATTTATTGTAGGGACGAGGTCTTGCCAAGTTGTCCAGACTGATCTCGAACCCGCGGGCTCAGGCAATCCACTCGCCTCGGCCTCTAAAATGCTGAGATTACAGGCTGAACCACCAAGCCCAGAGTATATTTTCATTATTTATGGAGTTCCTCTTCTCTTCTGTTGTTATTGCCTTTGTAAGTAGACAAGAACAACCCACTGAGACTGGCCTATGCTACTATTTTTGATTTTTGAAACACAATCTATGGACTCTTTATTATGAAATATGAGATGTAGCTGTCTTCTACTGCAAACACCCAGTCCTGCTATGCCAACACTTAGCTAATTATTTGGAAAATCCACAGTCAGTGCTTAAATATCCATGACTATATCCATATGTTCACAGCTGGGCCAAGTCAACTACTATGATTATTTTTGTTTTTTTCTTGTACAATTTTTGGTTTTTTTTTTAATTCTTACTTGGATTTTTTTTCCATTAGTTTAGTTTTCTATGGCTTCATCCTTAAGTTTTTCCAAATGTTCTGTCCAATCTGTTTAACAAATATTAGTTTTCAAATAATCAAATATATTAGACACTCTAAAAATTTCATTATCTTAGAGACCCCTCTCCTGAAGTTTTTTATCAAATAATTTTTATTTTTCTTCTTTCTTTTTTTTTTGAGTCAGAATCTCACTCTGTCACCCAGGCTGGAGTTGAGTGGAATCCTCATAGCAGCTCACTGTAGCCTCGGCCTCCTGGGTTCAGTCCATCCTTCTGCCTCAGCCTCCAAGTAGCAGAGACTACAGGCATGTTCTACCATGTGTGGCTAATTTTTTAATTTTTTTGTAGAGATGAGCTCTTGCTATGTTGCCCAGGCTGGTCTTGAACTCCTGGGCACAAGCTATCCTCCTACTCAATTTCCCAAAGTGCTGGGATTACAGGCATGAACCACTGCACCTGATCTTAATCAAATAATTGTTTATATTTCTTGAATTTTTAATCATGTGCTTATATTACCTTAACAGTACTAAATAAGGGTTTAAAGCAGCCCTAATGAGGTAAAATTGATATGTAGAAGACTGCATATATTTATATTGTACAATTTGATACATTTTGACATATGCATACATCTGTGAAACAATCACCACAATTAGGATATCCATTACCCTGAAAAACTACCTCAGGCCCCTTTGTAATGCTTCCATCCTGACCCCATCCCCAAGTTACCACTCATATGCTTTATTTTATAGATTAGTTTGCATTTTCTAAAGAGGATATAAATGACATCATACAGTATGTAGTCAGTTTGTCTGTTTTCTTTCATTCAGTATAATTATTTTGAGACATTCATATTGTTGCATCCATGAATAGTTCATTCCTTTTATTACTTAGTAACTTTCCATTGTATGAATATACCACAATTTTGTTTGTTCACCTTTTAATGAACATTTGAATTGTTATCAGTTTTGAGCTACTACAAATACAGCTGCTATGAATGATCATGTATTAATATAAATTTATTTTCCTCTTGGGTAAATACCTAGTTGTGGAATGACTGGATCATATGGTAGGTATACATTCAACTTTTTCAAAAACATGCCAAAATATTTTCCCAAATGGCTATAGCATTTTACTTTCCCATTGGCATGGAAGTTCCAGTTTGTGTGCATCCTTGCCAACATAGGTTATGGTCAATTTTAAAAATTTTATCAATAGCAAAAACATGGGACCAACCATGCTGTCCATCAGAAGCAGACTGGACAAAAAAAGTGGTACATATACACGATGGAATATTATGTAACCATCAAGAAGGACAAAATTATGGACTTCTCAGCAACTTGGATGGACTTAGAGTCTATAATACTCAGTGATCTGTCACAGAAACAAATTACTGAGTACCACATGTTCTCACTCATAAGTGGTCCCTGAACATTTATCTATCATGTTATAGCATTATCTATAAGAAAGGGATTGACAGTAGTGGGACACTGCTAGGGAGGGGGCACATAACATCAACAAGGGTATCTGATCTCAAACCAGGTGAAGTGGGGACCAAAGGAAGACCCAAACTTTACCTGTATGATGACTTCTTATGTATCTAATCCTGAATTTTATCCCACATCTCTAAAATTAAAAAAAAAAAAGTATCTATTCTAATGAGTATGCAATGGTATTTGTTATGGTTTAAGTTTACATTTCCTTAATGACTAATAATACTGAGTATCATTTTATATGATTGTTTGCCATTCAGATATCTTCTTTGGTGAAATGTCTGTTAA
Source organism: Tarsius wallacei (assembly GCA_963574415.1). Lineage (NCBI taxonomy): Eukaryota > Metazoa > Chordata > Mammalia > Primates > Tarsiidae > Tarsius > Tarsius wallacei. The sequence goes on along the minus strand of CAUYQG010084781.1, from coordinate 4,785 downwards.
AGCTTGTCCATTTGTAAATTGAGTGTTTTTTTCTCATTGTTGAGTTTTAAGAGTTATAATATTTTATCATTATAAGTCTTTTTTTCAAATACAGTTTGCAAATATTTTTCTCTCAGACTTGACTTATTTTTTTCATTAAGAATAAAAATCATATGGTTGTCTCAGATGTAAAATAAAAGCATTAGACATAATCCAACATCAATTATTAATAAAAACGCTCAATAAATTTGGAATAAAAGGAAACGTTTTAACCTAATAAAAGACATCTATAAAAATGCCAAATTAAGTATTATATTTAATGATAAAAGATTGAATGCTTTCCTCATAACAGAAGGCAAGAAAAATAGATAAAAGGAATTTCAATTGGGAAGGAAAGAGAAATACTGTCTTTATTCACACTACATGATCATTAATGTAGAAAATCTAATAGAATCTACACAAACATTTCTAGAACTAAAAGTAAGTTTAGAACAGGTGCAGAATACAAGAGCAAAACAGAAAACTCAATTAAATTTCCATATGCTAGTAATAAGCACTCCACTAAAATTTTTAAAATTATACAATGCACAATAACATCATAAATATGAAATACTTACAAATAAGTCTGACAAGAGATATAATAAAGCCTATGGACTAAAATCTGTAAAATGTTGTTGAGAGAAATTAAATAAAACCTAACTAAGTGGAGAGATATACCATGCCTATGGATCAGAAAACACAGCATAGTTAAGGTGTTCTTTCTCCTCAAACTTATCTGTAGATTCAGAGCAATCACAATCAAAATTCATAAGCTGATTCTGAAATGTATATGGAAAAGTAACGAACCTAAAATAGCAAAAGTAAACTTGAAAAGAATAAACAAATTGGAAGACTTATACTCCATGACTTTAAAACTCATTTTAGGCTGGGCACGGTGGCTCATGCCTATAATTCCAGCATTTTGGGAAGCCGAGGCAGGAGGATTGCTTGAGCCCAGGAGTTGGAGAACATCCTGGGCAACAAAGTGAGACTTGTCTCTACAGAAATTAGCTCGGTGTGGTGGTGTGCGCCTGTGAAAGGGTGGAGGTGGGGAAGGATTGTCTGAGCCCAAGAGGCTGAGGCTTCTGTGAGCGGCGAGTGTGCCCCTGCATTCCAGCCTGAACAACAGAGTGAGACTCTAACTCAAAAAAAAAAAAAAGTATTTTAAAGCTACAGTAATCAAGACATTACAATATTTGTAATTTGGCAGAGTGTTCAAATCTTTTGCTCCTTTTTTGTTGAGTTTTTGCTTCTTTATTATTGAGTTTTAAGAGTTAAGAGTTTTAAGAGTTAAGAGTTAAGAGCTGTTCATATAGTCTAGATACAAGTGTTTTGTGAGATACATGATATCCCAACATTTTCAGTCTATGAAATATTGTATTTTCAGTCTCTTCAGAGTGGCTTTTGATGATCTGTTCTTAATTTTGATAAAGTCCAATTTATTCATTTTTTTATCGACAAGCTTTTGGTGCCCTATTTTTAAAGTCTTTGCCAAACCCAAGGTCACAAGAATTTTCTCCTATGGTTTCTTCCAGAAGTTTTATAGCTTTAGATTTTCAGTTAAGTTCTGTGAGTCACGTGGAGAGACTGAGAAGCCTGAGACCCTCTCTAGGAATCTTGAGCTCACACCCAGGTAATCTTTAAGGTCACTGAGCTTGAATGGTTGTTAACAATGGTGTGTAGAAGACAGTGTGTTCAGTTGCCAGTGTCAGAACACCTATCTTAAATTGACTTACACAATAGGGGGACCATTGACTCTTCAACTGCAAGTTCAAAGTGAGAGTGGGCTATAGGGCTGGTTTAGTTCAATAGCTCAATGGTGCCACCAACATTCAGAGTCTCTCTGCTGTCAGCTGTCTCCTGATTTGGGTCCTTTTTTTGGGTCACATGAAGGTTGTTAACACTTCCTCACAGCTCAGAGAGAGGGATGGACTCATGTCTGGAAGCCCCCATCGCATCTCAAACTGGGCCACATGTCTGACTCTGAGTGTGCAGCCATAGCCGGGTGTAACGGGATTATCATGGTTGTTACAGGTATGAGCCACATGCCTCACTGTCAGAGGCCAGGGAAAACAGTTTTCCCCAAGGCACAGAGACTGTGCAGGCAAGGCAGGGATGCTAAAGGGTAAATTGAGGTAGCTCCTGGGAGAGTGAATTGATGTTCAAGAAGCAACCTCAATGTCAATTATAGGTGGCTTTGGGGATCAGTGGAGGGGACAAGTTTAGTGATGTCTTATATCTGAAATAATTAATATTTTTATAGAAATTATCATTATTTGCAGATTTGTGATTATGTACCTGAAAAACTCAAAATAACCAACTGAAATAATAATTAAAACATTAAGAGAAGCCAGTAAGGTGGCAGGTAGCAAAATTAATATGCAACTGTAACTTTCTTTATAGAAACAACCTATCAGTTAGAACATATAATGAGTATAATATAAGAAAATATCTCATTAAAACTGCAAAAAAAGAGGTAAAATACCTAGGAATAAATGTAACAAAATAATGTCAAGACTCCACATGGGACGGGGGGCATACCTCATCAAAAAGGGTTCCTGCACAATGCATATTTGTATACCTAACCCTTAACTGTACCCCACAATTTTTAGAAAATGTATTTTAAAAATGATAAAAAGACTCCACGTGACAAAAAAAAACTTTTAAATTCTCCTGACATACATTTTAAAGAAACTTTAATCAATGTCTTATAATAGGACTCAATGTTATAACAGTGCCAATTATCCCTAAATGAATTTACAAATTGAATGCAAGTTTAATAAAAACATCAGAATTTTTTGGAGAGAAAAGAATTAGATAAATTCCTTTTAAGGTTTATGTGAAGAATGAACAAGCAAGAATAGCTCAAAAAATGAAAATGAATGATTACGGTGAGGGATCTGATCTTACCAGATATTTCAAAGTGTTATAACCCTAGCGTGATTGGGTTGTTCTTGTCTACTTACAAAGGCAATAACAACAGAAGAGAAGAGGAACTCCATAAATAATGAAAATATACTCTGGGCTTGGTGGCTCAGCCTGTAATTCCAGCAATTTGGGAGGCCGAGGCGAGTGGATTGCCTGAGCCTGTGGGTTCGGCCCAGGCAATTTGGCAAGACCTCGTCTCTACAATAAAATTAAAAATAGCTGGGCATGGTAGCGCGCATCTGTAGTTTTGGCTACTCCAAAGGCTGAGAAGGAAGGATCGCTAGAGCTCAGAAGGTCAATGCTGTCGTGGATGTGAATGTGCATGCCACTGCATTCCAGCTTGAGTGAAGGAGTAAGACTCCAACCCCAAAAAAATAAAGAGAGAGAGAGAAAGAAAGAAAGAAAGAAAGAGGGAGGGAGGGAGGGAGGAAGGAAGAAAGAAAGAAAGAAAGAAAGAAAAAGAAAATATACATTAAAATTCAGGGTGTAGAAAGGGTAGGCTTATATAAGAAAAGAAAAGATGGACTTTTTTGATAAATTGTGTTGGGACAACTGGTTAGCAACTCCTTACCCACCAAAATGAATGTTGATGAATCAGAGATATAGTGTAAAAATAAAAAATGGGCAATATCAGAAGGAAAGGTAGTCTGTTTTAGTTTATTTTTAGCACTCTTGGAGTAGGAAGGAACTTTCCAAGCAGCAGCAAAACACAGAAACTATAAGTTTGATTACATAAAAGATAGCTACACGAAGAGAAAATATTGTAAATAAGGTTTTATTTTAAGATAAGACAAAAGGAATATTTAAAACACACTTCACAAAGGACGAATTTTCTCGATACGTAAAGAATCTATCAACAATAAAAGATACTAGTAGGAGAATGGGCAAAGCACATGAACGGGAAGTTTGTAGGGTGGGAAATGGTTTATAAACAAATGGCAATACAAGCTATAATTTCATTTTTTAATCTGTCAGGTTGGAAAACAATCAAAAGTTTGGCAAAATGCTATTAGCGTAAGAAGAATAGGCATTCTCATTAAAAATTGATGGGTTGGAAATTATTGTACTTCCTTTGAAGAGCAATTTGGCCATATCTATTAAAATAGCTATTTTTGGATTCAGTGATTCCACTTCTAAGCATTTATTTTAAAGGTTTGCTTATACATGTAGTCAAGGATATTCATGGAAGCAGGTTTGTAAGGAAAAGGCTAGAGAAGCCCAGAGTATCCTTTAATAGGAAGCCAGTTGAATAAAGTATGATCCATTCCTACAAGAGAGCCCTATTGTGGCACAATCAACTTTTTAAACAGTCACCCAGTGTATTTTCTTTCTTGCTGATTCTCTCTTTTCTCCCCTTTTCCTTTTTTTCTCCTCTGTCTCAGGGGCATTAAGGCTAATCACAGAGCCCCAAACCTGTGTGAGGTACTTGCATTGCTTCTGGGTTGGGGAAGGCTGACACAGCTTGGAACAGAGAAGTCTTTTTCAGCTTTGATTCTTGGACTTTATAAGCTTCAGGATGAAACCATAGTCTTGAAAATTCATCATTTCCAGAAATGGAAAAAGAAGTGCTGGTACAGGAACAGGCATAGAGACCAATGGAATAGAATTGAGATTCCAGAACAAAACCTCAGTTTCTCAACCAACTCATCTTCGACAAAGCCTCCACCACCTACCACTGGGGATAGGAGAACCTGTTCAGTAAATGGTGCTGGGAAAACTGGCTGACCACATGCAGAAGATTGAAACAGGACCCCTATCTATCCCCATACACAAAAATTAACTCTAAATGGATCAGAGACCTAAATGTAAAACCTCAAACCATAAGAACCTTAGAAAATG
>CAUYQG010084779.1:0-34097 GCA_963574415.1 Tarsius wallacei | reverse complement strand
CCCGCATGTTTATTGCAGTACTATTCACAATAGCAAAAACCTGGAACATCCATGCTGCCCATTGAAACTGAACTGGATAAAAGAACTGTGTTACATATACACAATGTAATATTACACAGTCATAAAGAAGGACAAACATATGGACTTCGCAGCAACTTAGATGTATTTAGAGTCAATAATACTCATTGATCTTTTATAGAAACAGAGTATCACATGTTCTCACTCATAAGTGGACCCTGAACATTTACCATAATACTATAAGAAAGGGATGGGCAGTAGCAGGTTGGTGGGGTGGAGAATGGAACACAACATCAATAAAGGTATCTGATCTCAAGCCAAGCAAAGGGGGGACCAAAGAGAGCCCAAACTTTATCTGTACAATGTCATCTTGTATACCCAATCCTGAATTGTACACCGCATGTTTAAAGTAAAATGTATTTTTTTAAAAAGAAAGAATGTAAAAAAAAAGATATGGTGACATTACACCATGGAGAAGCCTAGATTCCTGGGTCATCAGATGGAGGCGAGCTCCTATCTAATTCCATCAGACTTATGTAAACAAGAAGCAAACATAGTTTTGCTCATTGAGATTTCAGCACTTTTTTATTGAGAAAATTAACAATAAATACCTTAAATAATACATCTCTAGAGACACTAAGCAGACATGACCACAAATGCCTGAAAATCAGAATGGCATTGGATGGTGGAGCAATTGCCTCAATACACTAAGGGACAATAATATCCACTCTAGAATTATAAATATCCCTTGTTATTTAAATACATTTGACTCATAATATTTGGAAAGTAGGTAACAAGATTTTGTTTAAAAAATTACCTGAATCTATTCTGTTTTTCCATTTGAGTAGTAGGAGTTCAGATAAAAAATCATACCTAAATATATTTCTGAGCCTAATCTGTGAAATGTGACAATGGAATAAAAAAACTGTAAAATACACTAGCCTTCAAATTATTTACCATCTATTCACCATGTCTTAGGAAGCTTCTTAAGAGTGTGTGCCCCCAAATAAAGGAAATAAATCAAGGAAAAAGAACATAGTGAGGTACAGAAAGCAGTGGTCCCAACAGAGAAGAGAAGCGAGGAATACTAATCCTGGCAGTAACCCAGCAGACCTAGAGAGCAATCCGGTCCAGTTGGTGTAAGAAGACACTTAAACTCAACAAGTTAGAAATGGAAATTATCACTTGTTCTCCACCGAAACTTGTCTCTCAAAGGACACTAATACATCTACTCACTTAAGTCATATGCACCATTATTTTCACTAGCTTTACACTAATTCCTAACTCATTTCTCCAGATTTGTTTCAGAAGTATCCTGCCTGAAGACATACTATGTCTTTTGTTTTGTAAACCATCTATGTAGCATTTTTTTACTATGTCTTTTGGCATATCTTTGACATCAATCATATCACAGCTTTGTTGTGATAACCACACAAATTAGCTTCTACAGTGGCATTGATGAAAACCCCAGACCCTAATAGATACACTGATTTAGGGTATTGTAAATAAACTGTCGTAGAAGACTCTGTAATGCTAGGGTGAAAGTAGATAATTCTTGGCCCAGGACTATGAAATTTTGTGTCTGAGAATGCAAGAAGAATTGTTTCAGTAGAGCACATCCACTGAATATTTTGACTCAGTGAATTGAAAATAAATTAATATTCAAAAAGCCTTGACTTTGAGTTCCTTAGTTGCGTTCATAGGGTTTACTCAATGTGAAAGCAACACCTGAAACTTTCCAGCAGGAACTGTATAGGAAAACCACCAGATCAATAAACTGGCTGGCAAGGAAAAGTGAGACTGAAACTATTGAAGCTGATGTCTGAGACAGATCCCCTGGGACGGACTCACTGGGAATGACAGAAGCCCAAAGACCCTGGAGCCTCCCCTTGACTGGCAGTTCTTCATACCAAGTAGAAATGGGATCATTGCCCAGGCTGTAGATGTTGAAGGGATGAGAGCAGAACAATAATTTACCTCTCACTGAGCAGCCTGTATTTGTAGAATGTTTTAAAATACAAGGTCAATTAAATAGTTACAAGATATTTTTAATGTGGGAGCAGGTAATGGTAAAAATAATAGTCAAGTTGAGAACAAATTTTTTCTTTACTAACCTACCTGTTAAATGTAGCCAAGGAAATTTATTGTATTAACTTTCTTTTTTTAAACTTTGTATAACTTTCTTGTAAATACTTGTACTTTAACTCTTGTCTTTTATAGGCAGGTATTGTTTTGAGGCTCTGTAACTTAGGCAAGCTAATTAGGGTCAAAGAAAATCAAATTAATGTTCAAAGTATACTCAGGTATGATCTATTACTTACATCAATTAGTCCTCCAAAACTGAAAATCAAAATTATTTAATTGCGATAAAAATATCTTATTCATATACCCAAAAAATAATCTATTTTTAACCTCCCACTTTAAAGACACATGAAAGATTAGATCTGACCAGCTCAGGTCCTGGCTGTTAAAGTTATGGTTAAACATGTCTCTAAATATTTGAAAACTCTTAGTTTTTAGGATGATCCCTGGTTCCTAAAAATAGTGAAATGAAATGGAATTGGGAAAAATACTACTGTAGATTAACAGATGATTCTACTTAAGATCTAATTTTGTTAAGGATAAACTGACCTTTCTGAACTGAGTTGCAGAAGAGGGACTGATGACATGCTAAGGGACTTTCAGTTTGGGAAGAGTTCTGGTTGGTTTGAATTCTGACTTTTCGTATTAGTTTTTGCAAACTCTACTTGAGGAAAGCATATGCATGATACTCAAGGGGTTGCTTTTCTTTTCCCTTTCCACCAAAATCCATTAGTAAAATATGCATAAATATTAGAAAAGATAAAGGAACATTATAAAAGGTTTCTGGTATTAAATGGACAATATTAAGTGGAGAGCAAGTCTATTTTATTGGAGGAAAGAAAGCATCACCATCTGCCTGCATTCAGACCCTGAGAGTTGAGAGACAGCCTAAGTGACCCTTAACTGGGTCCTCAGGGGACAAAGCCCAGTTAGGTCTTGGCACCACAAGTGGGTTGTGCCCCCTCTGTATTTTTGAGCAGGCACAGTTCAAATCTGGTCAAGCTGAATAAGGTAATCAGAAAAATATGATGTAGATTCAGACAGTCCCAGAGAAACAGGAGTGACTCCCAGTTGGTACAGAAGAAGAAACACCCAAGAAAGGAGAAAATGAGAAAGCAGGCTTGGAAAAAACTTACTCAAAATACTGAATGCCCAAAAAGAGAAAACAGCAAAGCCCTGCCCCAAGGCAGACTGAAATGAGACCAAGTACCTTGGTGTCTCCAGCCCGTAGGATGGGACCTTAATGCAAGTAATGTTAGAAAGTCTAGGGGCAGGGCCACATGGTAACTTCAGATAGTGATGCTGCCCTGGCTAAACAGAGTTGCTACCTTATCCAGTGAAAAGCTTCAGAACTACCAGCCTTCTTGTAAATAGTTTATTAAATGCCTGGGGGTGGTAGCATCTGAGCTGTTTCTTAAGCAATTAATATTTATCCTATCCAGGTACAAGTAGCAAGTCCAATATATTGTCAATCCATTTAGATTTTTTCATAACTGTATATTACACTTAAAATCTTATTATCTATATTCGTCAAATTACCTATACAAAAGTGCCTTTGTAGCTGTTGTTTTTGGTAATTAGGCAGTTACATAGAAGGCAAACTAGTGCTCCATAAGATGTTTCTTTCATGCAAAAATATGCTTTCTATTTCCTTTTTTTGTTTTTTCATTGTCAAATGTATATATATAGTTAATATATATGATGTCTGTAGTATGCAAATACAATTTTAATACCCAAAATAGTGATACTAATATAATAAAAGCAGCACCAAATTTCTCATTACCCAGATTAAGAAGTAAATATTACTAAAATTGAAAACCCTTTTTATATCTTTAAACAATCTCTTAGCTTTCCTTTCCTCTTAGAAGAAACTACTATCCTAAATTTTTTACATCTTTTTGTTGTTTTTTTTTACAATTTTCCATAAATATGTACATTCTTAAAATTGTATTATTCAGTCTTATATGATTTTGAAGGTTTTTAAAAAAGTTATACTATATGTTTTCTTCTATACATTTTTTTGTTCTCAAACTATATCCTGTATAGTTGCATCTAGAGTTCATTCACTTATTGCGTTTAAAGTATTTCCATTTTATAAATCTACCACAATTTATTCCTTGAACTATTGCAGATATTTGGTTGGTTTCTAATTTTCTGTTTTTACAAACTATTCTACTTTGAACATTCTCATATATGCCTGTTCTACCCTTTTCCATATTTTTCTGTCTGTTTTGGTCCTTGTTTTAACCTAGACATTTCTATTTACCTATCTTCTAGTTCACTAACCTTCTTTTCTGCTATGTCCAATCTGCTATTATACTCATGTATTGGCTTTTTAATTCCACTTACTTCTCTGTTTACCAATTCTAGAATTACTATGTGAATTTTTAAAATAGATTCCAGTTTTCTGGTAAAGTTCTGTATTTTTCATTTATTTATTTAAATATATTTATTATTGTTATTTTAAATTTCAATATGACTTCTATGTAATTTTTTCTTGTATGCTTGATCATTTTTTATTGAATGCTAAATCTTGTGTATTAAAAATTATTATAACTCTTGGTTGATGCTATAAGATTCCAGAAATAGTTCATCTTCTTCTGCTATGTAATTTGATTGATAGCCGAGTATTTTAATCCAATCCATAGCTGAACTAACTAAAGGATGATATAATTTTTAAGTGAAATCTACATCTGATTCAAACATAACCCCAGGGTGCGGATTTTCAGGAGCCCCAAATAAGAACCTGAGGTGTTTATCAAGACCTCTCCTCTTCAATCTTGTGGATCCTAAGCTTCTAATTTTACATTCCTCCCTACTGTAAAGTTTCTGGAAAAAAAATCTACTCTGCTTGCCTGTGATTCCTTTGCTTTAATTCTTAGCCTTCTCAGTTTAATAATTTAGCAAATGCCTTGAGGAAAACCTTGTGATGTGTGGGGAACTCACTTCTCTTGAGCTTGACCCCGCAAGTCTTGGTTATCTTGGCAGTTCTGAACTCTAATTTTTGCCTTTCCAACCTTGTAAGATTGTCAAGTGTTCTTCTAGCTTCTCTGCTTCTGATCAAAATTTCTCTGGCTGGAAGTTTTACCTTTCACTTTATACAATAAATGGGAAAATGCCTTAAAGAGAAGCGTATTTTACAGAATGTTACTTACTTCCCCCATGGTTCTTTTCTCTCTAACATTTTGACCCTTCAAATGCTTACCATTTTGGTGTATCATCAATCCTTTAAAACAGATTTTATTAAATAATAATTGGTTCTCATAATAATTATTTGTCTCTTGGGTCGTTGGTCTATTGCAAGCTACTCTCCATAGTGACAAACATAAATTCTAAAGATTTTTTTAAAGTTTATATGGTACAGTGTTGAGATCTATATTTATTCAAAAGTTTTTAATAAATTAAAATTTAACACAAAAATCCCCATAACAGGAGATTATTACACAATAGTGACCATGGAAAAAGAATTCAGTGAAATTTTAAAGGAAAACAAAATTTAAAAAGAAAAAAAAAACTTCAAAGCCTTATTTGTCTGCATTGTAACTTCTACTGCTGTTGTTTGTTGATTTTGTGTTATTTTATCTGAAATAGTAAATGTTTTGAACCTGCATAGTCTTCAACTTACCTTGGAGGCAAGAAGTAATTTGTTTCCCTTCAAATGATTATCACCCTAATATACTAACAAAGTGATCATCTGGATAATAACCCCTTCATGTTCTAAGAACAAAAAATGAAAACTTCTAAATGTTGGAAGCAATTTGTGAAATTTGAATATGTAATTATATCAACAAGCTAATTAAGAGAAAATACTTTGAGTAATAAGTTCTTAGAGAAAGTTAAAAATAACCTTAATTTAATTAAAAATAACATGAACTCATCTCATAATCTTATGGTAAAAAGTGATTTTTTTTTACTCTTCTAGAGTGATTTAAGTAGTTTTTCTTTCTGATATCATTCTTTCTTAACTTCAAAAGTTGTGAGGAATCATCCAATATGCCATCATACATCCCAGACTCAGGTTTCTAAAATTCTTATTTTCTAAAAGGGATCAGGGCTCCACGAACAGTGTCTCTACCTTGGACTTCTTGTTGTCTTCAGAAAGTAGACTTTTGTCAGAAGAAATTGTAGTAGAACTAAGGAGACAAGAAAGTTGGCTGAAAGAGGATTTTAGCAGGCAAATAATCAAATGTAGGCTTCCGAAAAGTATACAATTAATTGGAACAAGTTTGAAATAAGTGAGAACTCATGCATCTATGATGAATCCTCAAAAAGCAAAATAAAGTATATTAGAGAAAAACTATACTGACCAATGAATCTGTAAGTGCCCAATTTTCCTCCAAAAGTAGGATAAGGGGGACAAGTCATTCAAATGTTAAGCAAGGATTATGCTCCATTGTTTGTTTGATTGATACAATATATCCCCCTCATTGGGTAATTTCAATGGTTATTGCAGTTTGCCTGAGATAAATGTAATATTTTATCTACTTAATTGATGGTTCAACACTGAATCTTAGGTCATAATGTGAAAAGCAGGAATAAAGAAACCTGAGACTTGTGCATGCTACTTGCTCCCAGGGCACACTTCTTGCCTAATTCGATGCTCACTCCATATCTGTATTTGTTCAGGAGAACTTTGGAGACTTGAAAAGCCATAGCTCTGTATAAGGAACTATGGTGTTCTGCCTCCCTTTTCTTGTAACTGTCTCTGCCCATCCTCTATATATTAAAGAAACTGAACATGTCCCATATGTGTCTTTTTACCAATCTAACAATTATTCTATTGGGACAATCACACATAATCCATCCAAAGAGCTCTCCCTTACCCATTCTTAGACTAAGTTAAATTATGCTGCCTACTCACCTTTGTACTTCAAATAACCCTATTTTACAGCAGTTTTCCCATTTGCTGTTGATGGTTGTTTATATGTCATCATGTAAACTTCAAATTCACGAAGGGTAGTATCTAAGGTTTCTCTTTTTCTTTTTATTAACATTTCCTGTAACAACATCCTTTCTGCAATAAATGTTTGAATAAATGAATGAATAAGAGAACAAATGAGTTACCTTTTCTTCCCTTCAATGTATTATCAGTCTACGTACTCCTCCTCAAGTAAGTTCTTTATTTTCTTCCTTGAGTCTTTGCTCCTGTTTTGTCATCTGTAGTGGGTTGAATTATGTTCTCTCAAAGATACATCCGAGTCTTAACCATTTGCCCCTGTGAATGTGATCTTATTTGGAGAAAGAGTTTTTGCAGATATAATTAAGATAATGATCTCAAAATGAGATTATCCTGGATTAGAGTGTGTCAAAGAAAAATTGCACTGAACAAATTGAACAGGCAAAGAAGATTGTAATCAAGACTGTTGTAATAGAGGAGCGAGATTAAATTCAATTCCCCTGGAACAAAAGACAGGAGAATTTTAAAGTGCAGGGAAAAGCTGGTGGAAAAATATTAGAAGAGTAGGTTGGTTAATGTGATTAGTTCAATGTGATGTGTTTGCTAATTGTCACTTATCCAAGGTAGGCTCCTAGACCTCCCACAGAGATTGGGCAGATTATGGTTATCTCCCTTGATTATTTCATTTCAAAAAGATGGCTGCAGGTTCTTGAGAAAGACATTCCTGGGTTATAAAACTAGCAAGAGTCTGGGATATTTACATTTCATAGGGGCAGAAAAGAATTTACAAATAAAATTTTCTAAAGTAAATACTGTACTGCACTAAGGGAGGCCAAGGCCTATAGCCAGAAGGACACCTGTTTAAAGTTTAGTCAAGCTGGGGGGAATGTTAAGACTGCCGTGTTCATGGGGGCCTTAAATCCAAAGGCAATATACTTATATATCATTATATAAGAAGTGTTTTTATAAGAAACAGAAAAAAAGAAGACACAAACATGGAAGAAAAAGGTCATGTGAGGACAGAGACAGAGAGGAGAGTGATGTGACTACAAGCCAAGAAATATCAAGGATTGCTAATAGCTACTGGAAATTAAGAGGCAAGGAATGGATATTTCCTCAAAAGCTTATAGAGAAGCCAATGCCGTCAACACCTTGATTTAGAATTTTTGTAATACGAGATTCCAGAAATACGAAAGAATGCATTTCTGGTTTTTGTTTTTTCCCAAGTTTGTGGTAATTTGTTAAGGCAGCCCTAAAAAATGAGTACACCATTTTTCTGGAAAAAATATCTCTCTAGTTCTCACTTAGCTTCAAACGTCAAAATTCCATATCTTGTATAATGCTCCAAAATTTTCTTGTCCTCCACTTCTTTTTTTTTATAATTGATGGTACCAACTCAATACTATGGTTTCCTCTTCTGAATTCTTTTGAATATGGAGATAAGGATATTACAGATTAAACTTCTTCCGTATTTGATTCATGTCTGATCCCTTTTTAATCTTTGTGAAAACATAACAAGACAGGTGTTATTATTCTTTTATATTAAGGATAAAGAAATGAAAGAACAGAGGGATTACATAACACTGAGTGGCAGAATCAAAATTTGCTTTGAGATCTAAGTACAGAGCTCATATGCTTAAACATTTTACTATATTTTTCTGTTTATATCTTTGAATGCTTACCTCCCTCATGTCTCATGTTGTCTTTTATTATAACTATCTGTGCATTTTTATTTTCTAGTATAAACTATTCAACTGAAGTAACTAGAAACCACAGGTGCATAAGCACATCCATTTACTTTCTATTTTACTTTACTTATTTTATTTTATTTTCGAGTTGAGGTCTCACTCTGTCGCCCAGACTGGAGTGCAGTGGCACGCTCCCAGCCACTGCAGCCTCGACCTGCTGGGCTGTGGCAATCCTTCCACCTCAGCCTTCCAAGTAGCTGGAACTACAGGCGCAAGCTACCTTGCCCAGCTAATTTTTGATGTAGTGTAGAGATGATGTCTCACCAAGTTGTCCGAGCGGGTCTCGAACCCACGGGCTCAGGCAATTCACTCGCCTTGACCTTCCAAAGTGCTGGGATTACAGGCTGAGTCACCAAACCCGGCCTACTTTCCTTATTTTAAAGGTCTTTTGATGTTATGTTGTCTGCATTAAAAAAAAATTTAAACACTTCTTATTCCTGAAAATAATAATGTAGACAACTTGCTTGAATACTTTTAAATAGTTGTAAGATTATGTCATTTATTTTTCACGCATTTAGCACAGTTATTTGACTATCAAAACTGCCCAAATTTTATTGAATACATTTAGTTAACCCAATTGTCAGTCTTGTATGTCTCCTAATTTTCCAGTTTTCAGGGATCATATTTTCTTTTAATGCAGTGCTTTAATACAATGTCTAAAGGCCCTATTCTGTATTTAGTAAGAAGCTCAGTGCTCTTTTGCCACACAATGTTTCTGAATATTATAGGTTTGAGGAGGGTTCCGATTTTCGTGATTGTCACTTCCATTGTTTTTCATTGAATTCCTGTTGTCAACCTCACTCTGCAACTTGTTTCCTGAGATTGTCATTCCATTTGCTATACTGGATACTACTCTACTGGCACAAGAATGTTGTCTGGTAGACCCTTATCGATGGCTTGGAAAATAAAGGGGATTAAAGCATATCATAGCTTTATTTTTGTTTGTTTGTTTGAGTTGGGGTCTCATTCTATCACCCAGGCTGGAGTGCAGTGGCACAGTCACAGCTCACCACAGCCTTAACCATCTAGGTTCAGGCAATCCTTCTGCCTCAGCCTCCAAAGTAGCTGGGATTACAGATATGTGACGACCACAACTATTTATTTATTTATTATTTATGTTTTGTAAAGATGAGGCCTTGCTATGTTGCCCAGGCTGGTCTCCAACTCCTGTGCTCAAGCAATCCTTCTGCCTTGGCTTCCCAACATGCTGGGATTATAGGCTTGAGCAACTGCACCCGGACTATAGCTTTCATGTATTAATTCAATCATTTAGTGAACTTACAAGCATTCATTGAGTGTCTGGTGGTTCTGTATTGGGCACTGAGGAGAAACAATTTTCAAACAGGTAGAAGTCTCCATGATCACATAGCTCATACACTAGTCAGGAGAATATACAATTCACACAGGCACATAATAAATGTAAAATTACAACTAATATTCTATAACAAAGAACATGTCCATGGTAGAATAAGATCTATGGTATTGGCTTGAACTAAGAGCTAAAGGATGAGTAGACATTAACTAGCCTATAGCAGGGATAAAGGAATGGGGGGAAAAGGCATTAGAGAAAGAAATGACAGTATATGCAAACAAGCAGTAGTGGGTGGAACAACATACATTCCAGCAACTGCAACAAAACCTGTGTGTTAAGCATGCATAGACCCAGGCAAAGAAAGAAGAGAAACAAGTCTAAAGAAGCCACACAAATCTACTTTCATCTCTCCATTGGGCACAGTCTACTTCAGATTTTCTTAAGCCCTTCATATCTTAGCCCTTCATATTCATATCTCATTTACTGCTGACTAGTTGTAGTATTTACATCTGCTAGGAGAAGGTTGTCTTTCTATTGTTTTCTAGTTTTTATCCTATATGCCATGCCCTACCCTCAGAAATGTCACTTTTAGTGACCCAAGATAGCTTACAGAAACTACAAGGTGACATATAGTAGTCTCCACAGAGTAAGTACTTTTTGTTAATAATGTTGAATCAAAATGCTTAATAATGAATTATGTCTTACAAATCTGTCTGTTTCTAGGGAGGAATACCTATGCTTAATGCTTGGTCTGTTCTTGTGCTTTTTTAAAGGACACATCCTTCTGTGTCAGAACTTCCCATGTTTCCATATCCAGATTTCTTCACCAAGGCGGATAAAGAATTGGCAAAGATAATTGACCATCATGTAAGATTGATTTTTTTAAAACTAGCAGCAAAAACTTTGTTCTTTAAAAGCACTTTGAATTATAAAATGTAGTTCTGAGACTGAAACATTAACATGTGGAATTTAAAAGTAGAGCCATGTTTGCTTTGCCACACTTAATTATATCTCACTGTGCTATCTATACACCTCAATGCCTTCATTGGGTTATGAACAATCTGGCCTTCTGTCATTTGTGAACTACTAGCCCAGTCCTTTTTCCTGAATTAGTACTGATTTTTTTGTGAAAAAAAATCTGATATTGAACACTGAACACTGATTTCTTCTGCAGTGTAGTTCTACTAAAGGAACAAAAATCTTTTGACTCAATTTTCAGTGACATTCTTTAACCCTGACAGATCAGAAAGACTGTTAATCACTTTGTTCTTAGTATGAGTTAAACAAGCAGTAGCAATACCAGGCTACCCACATAAGACACCTTAATTCATTGTGATATATTTAGTCAATAATTTCTTACCGAGTGCACATCATTGTATACCCATTTTTTTAGGAGTAGAGTACAAGCAAAAATACTTATTTTCTGTTTTTTTTAATACAACATGGATTCACATTTACAATGCACTTAAATTAATGTTATCACCAGTAGTTCAGTGTTATCTATCAGATTGTGATTATATTACCATAATTAATTTTTTATATTTCATTTAATTAGCAATTTTTAACTAATAACAATAAGAGATTGTTTTATTTAAGGATCACATTGAATAGCTATTTATCACATAGCTAATATTTAAACCACTCTAGCAATAGCTATGAGTAGTGGGCTTTGAAGACAGATATCTTTGAATCACAAAATGAGAGCTGTAATGTCACTAATAAAGTTTTTGGTAAAACGATATTCCATATATACAGCCATTCTAAAGAACTTTTAATCATTTGTAAATTTTAACATCTATATTTTTCTAAATAATAATTTCACTAATCTAGAATAGATTACAAGAGATGCAACTTGCCAACATCGTGTGTGTGTGTGTGTGTGTGTGTGTGTGTGTATGTGTGTGTGTGTATACACAACGATAACTACTTTGGACTGCCAAAGGCCAGTTAAAGAGATGAAGATAGTATTTCGAATGAAAGAGATAGCTCCTGACAACCATCATCTTTTCCTTTTCTCAAAGGTATAAACATTTTTTAAGTAATGACTGTCATGGGTTTGCTTAAAAAGGGTACAGGAATCCTTTACAAAATTATACATGAGAATTTATAAGACCCAAATTGTTGGATATGTGCCTAGTCTATCAAAGTAGTTAGTAGTTCATAGCATTTATTTTGAAAGGTTTATTCAAATATCTCTTAAATATTATAAAGTATTAATATATATATATGTCTTTTCAGATGACTATAGCAATAATGCTTTGTACTTATGCTTTACACTTTATGAAATGCTCTCACAGTAGTGAATTTAATCCTTACAAAATACCTATAAAATATTTACCAATAAGAATAATAAATTAGTTGTTTACAATTCAGTTACTTGGTCAACATTTGGGGGTTAGTAAATGATTGAGTCTATGCACAAAGTCAGATTTCTCTACTCCAAATCTATTCTCCCTTTCTCTTTTTCATAGCTGCTCAAATTATTGGCTTATAATCCCTAACCAGAATTGGGGGTGCAAGGGTGGGGTCTGTAATACTGACAAGTAATAAACACACATCCCTGCAGCTACACATACAATGTTCTTTCTAAGCCAACTGACTTCTGGCTATAATGTATAAGGAATAGAGAAGATATCTCATTGCTCAGCAGATATTAAGACACCTTGCACATTGCTGGTATTACATAGCATAATCACTGAATCACTGAGTGAATTAGTTGAAAAAAATAGTAAATGGCGCTTCCATTTCTCATCAACTTCAAACATATCTGTGTCCTTCTAGCTACCACAATGAACAATAATAATGGCAGGTAAAAGTCAAAACATATAATAATTTATTCAAATTGAGCTTGTCATTGTTAGCAGAGACAAAAAGAAAGTTTACTTTTTCTCTGGGCCTAATGAAAAGAAGACTTTTGATGTTATGGCAAATTCCAGCCATGCCAAGTACTAAGCTTGGGGTGGGGGAGAGAAGGAGAACTGTCTCTTGGACAATAGTAATATGACACATTTTCTTGGATGCTTTCATATATATTGATGCCTTTATGCATGCTATTTGGGAAGCCAAAGAATTCTATTTTACTGACAGTTCTGGCTGATTTTTTGCAATGCAAGAAACAAAATTATGCAATACATAGAAATCATTTGTATAAGAAAGACAAGTGCTCTTTGTTATAGATAACGTCATTATTATACCAACTACAACTTCTATGTTAACAAAAGTAATAGTTTTTGTTAGACAATATTATTTAGTTTACTATGTGAGAAAAATAATGTGCCACTCTTAAGTATCATAGAACTTGTAGACTAAACCGACGCATGAATTCCAGCCTGTGCCTGAATGTCCTGGATAATGTGCCTCAATCTCCTGCATACTTCATACAAAACTGGTTTTTGAGAATGAAGCATATGAGTAATAATATGTATAAATACAGTTTCAAGATAAATACAGTTAACCTTTTCATTTTTTGTGTCATTAAAACTTAACTGAGGATAAAATAAGTGAATATAATTTATTTTTCAATTTTTGCTGATTTCTCTGAGTTTGGTGACATTTTAAAAAATTGAATTGCCTTTGGCAAGGCTGAGTGACATGCTATGGACTCTGAGATTTGGTTCTGTTTATTATTTGTATATCCCAAATGACAAGTAGTAGTCATGATTTATAGCTCTGGTATACATAGTATAAATTAATTGATAGGTTGCTGATCACAGTCTGATCATTTGCATGTATGCCTGAATTGTGGGTGACAAAAACAGCAGCATCGTCAGTGTCCCTAGGAATTTCCACCATTTCATCCCCAGAGTTATTCTGCCATGAACCTTTTACCCTGAAGACAGTTTTACAATCTGCTTTTACCATTTCCCTCATCAAATGTTTAGAAGGGAAAAAAATGTCCTTAGGGTGACTTTTGGTTGATTTATCACCATTACTTCCAACCCTGTTACTCATTCCTTAGGAATCTTGCCTTCAGTTACCTGCTATTGGTATGAATTAACATGGTCAGTTAAAGTAAATCCCTTAGAAGTATCATTACTGGTCTGCTGCATAGCAAGCATTTGTCTAGCCACTAATTTCATTTTCGAATATTTATGAGATAGCATTAGAGTTTTTGCCTTTAATTTGTATTTTCTGTATATTTTTATTTTTGCTTTGCTTTTACTTGTTTTTTTCATTTTATAACCCATGCTTTTGTGTAAATACCAAAATTGACGAGGAAAGCAAAATCCTTTTAGATACAGAAATATGAAGCCTATTATTTCCTTTTTTGAATGATTTGTTATCTTAAAAAAATATTAAAAGGAAACTCTGGTTTTTTGTGTGTGGGATTTATATGTATTCTAACAGGTGGCACATATATTTTGCCAGTATGTTAAATATAAAATTTCTGAGGAATGTCTGTGAAAGAAAAAAAAAAGAAAAACTAAGAGGACAATTGGATACAAGAATCAGTATTTTGAGAAGCTAAATTGATATATATATATATTTTTTTTAAAATAGAAAATCATATGTAAATGAGATTTTCTCTCTAACAGTGGGAGGAAGAGCTAAAGATTCAACAGAAAGAAGATGCAATAAATAAGGCCAAAGAACTTAAAGACAGAAAGTTAGCAGAGAAAAGTCGCTTCCAAGAAGTTATGAAGAAAAGAGAAGAGAAACTACATAAACAAACCAAACACTATGAACTTCCTCACAGGACTGAAGTAATGTTATTAGAAAAGAAAATGCCACTCCCCAAAATTGAAGTCCATGTGCCAGAAATTCATAGCACAAAAGGCACCAAGATAGCTTCATGTTAGGAGATCCTTCTTGTAACTAACTTAAGGAGTTGTTATCCTGGTGTAAGCTGTTTAATAGTCATTTCTTACTCCTAAATTAATAGCCATTTTTTTAATCACACTTGAGTGAAGTGATTTCACCCATTAAAAATTTCCAAGACTACAGCTAGTGCTTTTTTCAGTTGACTCTTATCTCATGATTATACAGCATTGTTGATAACTGAGTCTCAGAGTATTGACATTCATTGGACAGTTAGATGGAAATGAGTTACAAATTAATTAATGAGTCATTGTATAAGAATTATTTCTCAAAAATAAAATGAACATTAGTTGATACTCCTGTAATTGCTATTATTCAAATGAAAATGTTATAGCACCTCTTTTGTTTCGCATTTTGTAGTCAATTTATGTCAAACTAAATCCTATGTCAGAGACTTAAATTTGCTAAATTACTGGATATAAGCAAATCTGAAAGGACCGGTCATTTTAGATTGATTTGATCTTTAACATGCCAAAAGGGATTCCTGTAACTGTGGTTTTACTTTGTCCTATGAGTTTATGAGAATGGATTCAGATGACCCTGGATTCTCCAGTAGCAATGATTGAAGAGATTCACACAATCAGAGGTCATTTTATAAATGGCACTTCACTTCTTTGGAAGTCCTCAACCCATGGGTAATGGATTGAAATTCCTGTAAGGTTTTATCTTCCTTTACTGAAAAATATGGATAATAACCACACTTCAGTTTCACACAGGTGCCTTGGTGATACTCAAAAGGCAGTGACATTATCAGAAGTGTCAAACTTGACTATACAGGTCAGGAAGGTAACATAAATTAGTGAAGGGGGCTAGGCAATATAGATCCTATCTAAGAAAGTTCCCACCACTTGGCTACATTCTGAAATGTATGTCCAGTGTTGTAAGATTATCCAGTCTTTCAAGGAGAAGCCTTCAAATGGAATTTTTGTAAGTTTCTAATTGTTGATAAATAATATTTTAAAAGTTGAGCATTTTCAGGTTAAATCTGACATATGGGTCACAAGGTTGTAACCTGTATTCTGTTAATTTAAGGTATCATTCTTAAAGATAATGATACTATATGGTAGAAAAATGTTGGAGGTGGGTTCCTGTTATAATTTCCTATACAGAAAATTCAAACTTATGATTTTTCTGCTCAAACCTTTTGTCTCATCCTTGTGTCCTTATATGGAGAACATGCTAGTTCTTGGAAATACATTTCCCAATGCATTTTTTTCTAAAATACCTTCATCTATCTTTTTTTTATGTGAAGAAAAAAAAAAAAACCAAAACTCTCTTACAGAAGGCCAACCAGTCCCTTTTCTCTGAATCTCAAGCCTTTCAAAATCTTGTTCCATCAACTGTTCACTATCTTCTTCTAAGTCCCTATCTATCACTCACCTTTAAACCCACAGAGGTTTCAATTTTATTCCATCTTTCCATCCAAAGTATCCTCCACCAAGGCCTTGGTGACATAAGCCTTACCAATCCCTGATTGTCCTTTTAAGTTGTAATCTTTCTATTGGTTTGTGGGGAGATATAACCATTGGGCTGTTAAGTTGTAGGAAAGGGACTTTGAGATTGACCTGCTACAAATCCTTATCTTTATAGAAAAAAACCTGGAGTCTCCAATTTCTGAACTTTTCTGGCAGTCTGAGATATGGCCTACTGTGCTTAAAGTTTCCCCATTGCAATATGAGTGGGTTTTTTTTTTCTGCTTTTCTTTCTACTTGTTCACCTTCTTTCTAAGTTTTACAATTTTTTAAATATTTTCAGTGTGCTATCATCTTTTCTCCATATGGATTCATGCCTTTTTAAGCAGCCCTTTTGCTGTCATAGTAGTGGTGATTTGGCAGGGAGCAGAAAAAAATCTATACATAGATACATGAAGAAAGAGAAAAAAATGGAGAGAGAGAGAGGGAGAGAGAGAGGGAGGTAGTTAGTCAGAATACTCATACATTTAGTCTTAATATATTCTTTAAAGTTCAGTGACATGCATCTCTCGTGGTCTTCCTCTATGTCTCTGATTTTTCCTGAAATATTAGTAAAGATTGTGGTTTGTAGATCTGGGATCATGTTCTGTTATACCTCCTGCTAGCTATAAAACATTAGGCAAGTTACTGAATTCATTTGCACTGTCATTTACTCATTTATAAAATTGACACAATTTATGTAAAGGGTAGTATCAGTCAGAAACTATGTAAGAAAACAAACTTATCAGTCATTTTAACAGAGAGAATTTAATGTAAGGACTTATTTTCAAAGATGTCAGAGAACTGAGAAAATGAAAAGGAAACAGAGAAATAACACAGAAACCACAACTGCTGGAAACTGCTACCACCTTTGGAACCACAGAATCAAAGAGAATAGCTTTGGATTATTAGAATCTAGGGCTTGCAGGAGGCACTGCACACAGTGGAACTCAACTATCTCCTGGGGAGACATGCCCAGCTATTGCTGATACTTCTGAGGGGGCACAATACAGCTGGTTCTGGAAGTGCAGGGGAAAATAATGAATAAATTGCCTCTTGCTGAAACCACACTGCCAGGAAGAGCAATAAAACAGGAAGAATCAAGTTTTTTCTTCCTCCTCATCCTAAAACTTTTCCTCATGCACTTCCTGCTCCCCAGCATCACAGAGAGAAGAGGGGTGGGCTTGTAATTGAGGGAAACAAGTTGAATAACTGGAAAATTTTGTAGCCTAGAACATATCAGACCATGTAGCAAAAGTTAACTCCCCTTTTTTTCTTTTGCATCTTAGGCACTTTTTCTAATTTCTCAAGCTTTCCAGGACACACATACACACACACACACACACACACACACACACACACACACACGTTTAGAAAAAAGTGTCACTTTTTAAGTTAATATAAATGGCATAAAAAGAAACCTTACTACAATTTATTTTAATAATCAATCCTTAATTATTCCAAAAAGTACTTAATTTAACATAGACTCAATTAGAATTTTTTGTAATTTATGTTTAACATTAGTTTCGCTTTCAAACTTCACAGTGGGTTCTGAGTCTCAGATTGGGTTGGGCACCAGATGGATTCTTTTAGCTTTTTTCATGTCGTTCAGCTTATAATTTATCAGCCTCACTTATGTATTTTCTCGTTCTTTCTGCTTAAGTTGATAAGAGCAAGAAAGAGAAAGAAAGAATTTCTATATCTATCTACTGTATACTGGTCTTAGTCACCTTTAAGTTCCTCTGCTGTCAACAAGTATAAACTTATGTCGGTTCTAAATTTCTTTATATCTAAAACTTGTTTCCATGCTGTTATACTATCTATATTTATTTTTATTTTAAAATAAAAAACTCAAGTTTTCCTACATTCATTTATTATAAATTTTCTGTAGGATTTTCTTAGTAATCGCCAAAGCAACTTTTTTTCACACAAACTGCTTCATAGAACTTCTGACTTATTGAGAATAGAATATTAATAAAACATTAACTAGTTTCACTAGAGTATCAGGAAATAAAAGACATATGGTAGGAGGAAAAAGAAAAATACTGTAGTAAATTCTGAGTAATATAAGCACGAACACAATTGTTTCTCCTAATGCATTCGAAAAACATCAAATGATTTACAAACACTGGTGGGGTATACAAAAAAGAGTTAAAGGAAGAAAATATATAAAATTAACTTTACTCATGCATTGGTAAGTGGATGTTTAGGGAAAGGGAGCAAACAGAGGTATTAGGCAAAAATAATTTATACCAATAATTTTAGAAACTCTGTATTTTAATGTTTAACAATTATAATTCAAATAATTGATTCTTCTGCTCCTAGCTACAAAAACCTCTCTAGAACTAGTTACGAGTTGGTTATTGAGTATCCTCTCTCATATTTTTAATTTAACATGTCAATAAATTTGAAGAAAGTTACATTATATTATCAATAAATTTTTGTATTGTTTAAAAGCCATAAAGTAGCAAATGCAGTTTCTTCCTCTCATATACACCATAACTGTATTACTATGTTCTTACCACATCGTTCTATAGCGGGGGTTTTGACATTTCAGGCTGGATAATTATTTAATATGAGGTTTTTCTAAGCATTTTAAGCCCTTAATCAGCATTTCTGGTCTTTATCCACCAAATATCAGTAGCTGCCCCACCTCCCCTGCATCTGCCAGATGGGACAACTAAAAGTACCCCAAGGAACAAAATTACTCTTGGTTGAGAAAAACTGTTCTATAATTTCACTAACTTCACATCTAAATTTCAAAGTTATCTGCTTGGGAATTGCTTTATGGTTGCTTTTAAATTTTGTCCAACTGTTCACTCACTAAGACTTCACTTTGGGTCAGTCAGCCCTCACTTTGGGTTAGCCGGTGATTCTCAATTATAATCACCATAGGTCTCCTGAAACCTCTTTATTCTTCCTCACATCTTAATTTGCTGAAATAAAATGAGCAAGAACACCCTTATTTGTTTTATCTGTGATTAATCAATGACACTTATCACCTCCTCTGTGGACTAAGTACAGAGGAAGACAGAGAGTTATGAAAATCTGTTGTGCCAACGCCTATGTAGAAAAGATATGTCTAGTAATAAATTCAGACCACACTGCACTTCTCAACCTCAGGTTGGCCACTGGAGACTTAAGCATTCGTAAGGTTCCTTGAGCTAATTTTAGCTATATTCTCTAAAATACAGGATGTGTTGGCAAACTGAGAGCAAAATGAATTTTAAATTATCATCTTCTACAACATAAACTCATATATTTGTATAGTCTTGCAGATTCTGTTGATGACTTGGTTACTTTTGAGCTACATGCATTTTTCATGGTGACAGTTTTCAAGCATAATTTGGCTTTAATGTTATTCAAGCTCACTTTCCCCCCCCAATAATTCTAGCTAAGGGACCTATTTACCTAATACCTAGTGCCTTATTATTTTTTTAAATTCCTCTTTTATTGGAAGGCC
Source organism: Tarsius wallacei (assembly GCA_963574415.1). NCBI lineage: Eukaryota > Metazoa > Chordata > Mammalia > Primates > Tarsiidae > Tarsius > Tarsius wallacei. Next base: position 14,308 of record CAUYQG010084779.1, on the reverse strand, counting down.
AAAAATAAACAAAAAGAAATGTATTTCCAAAACATTTTCTAGTTGTAAGATCCCTGTGGTATTCAAATTTCCAGTGAAATCTGCTAACCTGACTCTATTTTGGAAAAGGAGTGGATATTCTTTTATGAATTAATGAATAAGGCAGAGGTCAAAGATATCAGAATAATTAATGAAGTTTTTTAATACACAGTCAGACTATTGACAATCCAGTAGAAATGTTGTGAATAATGTTTCAAATCATGAAGAAATAGAAAATATGAATAGATAATTCTGTTAATCTCTACCTCCAGTTTTTCATTTGACTTTCCAATCAAAAATTTCACAATAAAAATCAATGACTAGAAGGCACATACAATAGAATTTCTTCTCTAGCATACATCCTCTAACATGATAACTAGGTTATGAGACTTACAGCCCTATAGAAGAGGGAAGGTGAATCTTAAGAAAGAAAAGGCTCAACCTGTTCTAATTAGAGAGACTGTGGAGAGTAAGAGAGCTAGAAGACAAAAATAGATTTAAGGGTGCGTGATACCTTCAACCCTTACCTCAAGAAAAGTATGGGTAGGAGGTGGTCTAGAAGCATCCAGATAGGTAAGAGTCTGAGCATACCATGTTCGTAGCATTAACTCCTATACCTCTGAGGAACTAGTAAACTACTAAGAGGGGTATGTATGCAAATATTTCCAATGACACATGAAATTATCAGGATGAGATGAGAAGCAAATGATGGGAAACAGGTCTCTGGTATACCACATTAAGCTCAAATACAGAAGATTAGATCTACTTCAGGGCACACGATTGAAGAAAGCTCACCAGTTCATCCATTCTATAGTAAAGGCCAGGGAGGAGTCCAAGAAAAAGGAACGCTTCTACACTGCTGGCGGGAATGCAAACTGGTGCAACCTCTTTGGAAGACAGTGTGGCAATTTCTGAAAGAACTAGAAATTGACTTTCCAAATGAACCAGCAATTCCCCTCTTGGGAATATACCCTGAGGAACTCAAATCATTCTACAAAAAAAGATACCTGCACACATATGTTTGTTGCAGCTCTATTCACAATAGCAAAAACATGGAAGCAACCATGCTGCCCATTGAAGCTGGACTGGATTTTTTAAATGTGGTACATATACACAATGGACAATTTTGCAGCCATAAGGAAGGACAAACGTATGGACTTTGCAGCAACTTGGATGGATTTACAGTCTATCATACTCAGTGATCTACCACAGAAACAAAGAACAGAGTACCATATGTTCTCACTCATAAGCGAACCTTGAGCAATTATAATACTATAAGAAAGGGATTGACAGTACTGGGAAACTGTTGGTGGGGGGTGGAATTGGCAGTTGAGGAAACTGCTAGGGGAGAGAGGGGCACATCTCATCAACAAGGGTACCTGCATAATCAAGGTGTGTATACCTAACCCTGAACTGTACCCCACGTCTTTATAATAAAAACAAACTACTTTCTGTAGGAAAAAAAAAAGGAAGACACTGTAACGATATAAGAACTCAGGCCCTGTACTACCCTTAGACCATATCCCTCTCTATAGATTCAAATGCCATCTTGGAAAAGAGAATAAAGGAAAGAGGAATAAGAAAGGAAAAGTGGTTATCAAAAAATTAATATTTAAAACATCTTTTGATTTGCTAGATTTGAACCATTTTAAAATCGCTATTGAGCTTCATCTTTGCCCTGCCTCAAGAAAACCAGCAGAGGGAGCCAATAAGGAAGAGCTAAATGATTTTCTAAAACTTCAAAAACTACATTTTCTCTTTATATTTAAAATATAGTATAAAGTTAAATTTGCATCCCTGCAACATATATGTATATATATGAAACAGACATTTCAACATATAGATATCTCCATAGAGCTACACAGTCTAAACATTGTACACATCAATATGATATATGCATTCATTTATTCATTAATTCAGAAAATATTTATTGATTGCATACTGAGTTCCAGGTACTCTCCTAATCACTGGGGATATATCAAAGAATCAATGAACACGATAGAAATATAGCATTCCATATATCAAAAAATACTATATATGTCTCTTTATAAAGCTAGCAAAAATAAAAATATGGTTATAATTTCAAGTAAAGATAAGTGAGGGACAAAAATCAAACAAGGAAAGAAGAGAGTGATAAGAGCAAGTACCTTTTAGATAGGGTCAGCAGGATTGATTTCCAAGGATTTCTATAAAGAGCAATATTAAGTGAAAGAGTAAGTCATCTGACTTTTAGAAGGAACAGCATTCCAGGAAGTATTAGCAGCAAGTGAAACATCCTGAGGGTAATCTCTGCTTTTTGCCAAGTATTTCTGCTTCTCCCCCCTTTAAAAAGCATAGTGGTTTGTATTTTCTGGGCCCCTTGTGTTTTGAGGGGTCGTATGGTTGATTCTGGCCAATGATTGTGAATGAAAGTGTTGTGTGTCACTCCTGAGCTAAAGCATTAGTTGTTGGCTTGACAATTTACAGTGTTTCCTTTTTTCCCTTCACAACAACTATTAATGTTCAAAATAGTGTGTCCTCTCTCACCTCTGGGTCCATTAATAAAAATAATAAACCTAAGAAGGCAAAGCCTTTCTGTACTAAGAGTTTGAGATTTGGGAGTTATATATTTCTACAGAATAACTCAGCCTATCCTGATGGGATATGAGTGAGTTTAGTATGTTCAAAGAAAAGCAAAGAATCCTGTGGAGCTGGAAAAGAAGCCCCAGACAGGGAGAAAATAAAATTGAAGAGGTAAATTTGGGCCAGATCATGTCACCATGAAAGCCATGGTTTGGGGCTGGATTTTTTATTTTTTTATTTTATTTTTATTTTTATTTTTTTTGAGTTGGAGTCTCACTCTGTCACCCAGACTGGAGTGCAGTGGCCGGAAGCGGCCACTGCAGCCTCGACCTGCAGGGCTCTGGCGATCCTTCCGCCTCAGCCTTCCAAGTAGCTGGAACTACAGGCGTGCATTACCACGCCCAGCTGGTTTTTGATTTATTGCAGAGATGAAGTCTCACCAAGTTGCCCAGGCGGGTTTCGAACCCCGGGGCTCAAGCAATCCACTCACCTCAGCCTCCCAACGCGCCGGATTACAGGCTGAGCCACAATAAATCAAAAACTAGCCGGGCATGGTAGCACGCACCTGTAGTTCCAGCTACTTGGAAGGCTGAGTGGAAGGATCGCCGGAGCCCAGCAGGTTGAGGCTGCGGTGGCCGGGAGCAGCCACTGCACTCCAGTCTGGGCGACAGAGTGAGACTTCAACTCAAAAACAAACAAACAAACAAACAAAAAATACCTTTAGTAAATTACAACATAAAGATGAATTTTAGTATCTTAACATTTGAAACATTTAGAAATTTATGAAACACAATTAATTAATTTTATGAAAGTGAAACCAAACAACAAAACTCCTTAACGCTAACACAGAAGTCTTAAAATTTTGTTGGAAAAAGGTGGGTAATAATTAAAAATACACAAAACTATATGTTACAGAAGGTTTTTATTTTTGTCATTGTCGTTTTATTTTTTAAAAGTATAGCCACTTTCTTATTACAATTGAGTTGATAGTGTGGTCTTAAATTTTTACTTTCAATGAGAAAGTCATATGTTAACAAATGGTCATGACTGTTTCAACCTAACAAGAAAGGTAGAAATTGAAATAGTCACAATGACACTCTCACAATATCCATTTACAGGTGTTTCAGTGGCTTTCATTGACTTAATAGCTACCATATCAATGGTAAGAAAATTAGGTTTGATTGGATTTGGCAATAACTTTTCTCTAACACTATGTTTAAGGGATGGGATTGTTCAGGGTTAATTTCTAATTATTTTCTGCTGTAAGCAGCAAGATAAAACATAGTCTCCAGCATCAAATGTAATTATTTCTTCTACTGACTTGTGTTTTTAATGTTAAAATCGTATTCTTTGTGGGGGAAGGATTGGCAAATACCACACTTTTTCACTGGTACGCTAATATCCTTGAAAGCGGAGTGAATTTCTTTGGAAACTTATTTTTCTGAGATCAAACCTCTAAAGACCTGTGAGAGCAAAGCACTAAACAAATGGGACACAAGATGTAACATGAGTGTTATTTTGAGAGTATTAAACTAATATATGTTGTGCATTTTATCCTCCTCCCCATAAATCTTGCTCCTTCATTGTCATTTAAATATTATAGTACTCAAAGGGAAAGGGGTATGCTCATGTTCATAGCAGCATTATTCACAATAGTCAAAATGTGGAAACAGCCAGCTGCCTCTCTATGGATGAATGGGTAAACTAATGTGATATGTATATACAGTGGAATATTATTCAGCCTTTAACAAAGAAAGAAATTCTGATGCATACTACAATATGGATAAGCCTTAATGATATTATTCTAAGTGAAAAAAGACAACAAAAAGACAAATACTGTATGATTCCACTTACAGGAGATATCTAGAGTAGTCAAACTCATAGAAACAAAAAGTAGAATGGTAATTGCCAGGGACTGGGGGAGGGAAAAATGGGGAATTGTTGTTTATTGTGTATAGAGTTTTGATTTTTCGGGATGTAAATTTCTGGAGATTGATTTCTCAACAATGTGAATCTACTTGACACTACTGAATTGTATTCTTAAAAATGGTTAAGATGCTAAATTTACATTATATGTATTTTACCACAATTAAAAATAAAAAAGTGTATTTTTAAAAGGAAAAAGGTAGTGAACATTCTATCATAATGGAGAAAGAAAGAAAAATAAAGAAAGTAGATATCAAAAGACATCACACTATTGAAGTATGAAAAATGAAACATTGGTGTGGAAGAAGGCTTCAATGCATGTGTCCTTGTTTCCTCTCTGGAAACATATTCTGATGTAAACAACCAAGAAGAATATGGAAAGAGGTAGGCTCATCAGGGGAGCTGGAGATAAGCTGCGCCTAGAGCAGACTTAGAGGGACGTGAACTTCTAGGATAGCACCACATTATTTTCATCCAGCACTGCAGAGGGTTGTTTTTGCAACATACGCAAAGGAAGTGGCTGATTGCATGAGTCCGAGATACTTCTCATCCCCCCCACCCCCATTCTGTATGAGAGGGCCAGGGATGGAGAATTCCCACGTGTTGAGATTATTTCAGAAAGCATGCTAATATAATGTTATGAAAAACAATGGTACCTACAGACACCACTTTAGAAAAGTGGAACAGCATCATGATTTTTTAAAAAACAAACTCTGAAGTCAGTCTGCCTGGGATTTTATTTCTGGCTTCAACATCTTCAAGCAGTGAGAAGCCAAATTAATTAATTTACCTCTCTGTACTTTGATTTCACGTCTTAAAATGTTATAATAATGTTTACCACTTTGGTGCTTGAGGGTTAAATGAGTTTATACACATGAAAATTCTAGCCCAAAATCTGACACAAAGCTCTCAGTGAACATTAGTCATTATTTTTGTTATTATTATTGCTGGAAGGGAATATGAAAAGAGTGATCAAATATAAATTTCTCAACAATGTCTGAAAAAAACTAAATCACCCAACTTCAAATACAAATCACTTCAAACCCTCTGTCATCCAATTGAATGTGGGTTAGGGAAAAACGTTAGAACGTTTATTAGCGAAAAAGTAAAAGATAAAGCTACATTTTTTTTTTGCACATTGAGTGTAGTGTAAGCAAATCTTTTATCCCACTATGCTTATATCTAACATTCATGGGATCTGAGACAAGGATATACTAGAGCCCTGTGTATTAAATGCATAAATATTTAAAATACACACACTATTAATAACAAACTGTTAAATAACATACATTCTATTCCTTTACTTTGAAAACTATGACTTCACAAAGAATTGGATGGCCAGTCTCAAATTTAAAATTAGAATGGAGTGAGACCTGGTGAAATCTGGTTAGCCAGGAAAGCAGGCTGTGTTGCTAGCCTCTGACCCTCCCACTTCGCTCCATCTGTGTCTGTCCTGCATGAGGCCCAGTACATATTTTGTCAGCCTCACTCACATGATCAAGCTCTATTTATATTCCTGTAAACAAATACTCCTTGCCTACCCCTCAAACCAAGGAATACAGGCATCAGCAATGTGGGGCAGCCTTCCAAGTACTTGAAGTATGGTATAGTTGGGGAAGAGGATTGAACTTTAGGTAGGCATGTTTCTTTATCCCAATAAACTATTTGCCCTAAAGAGAGGGATTTGGACAGAGGACCAGAGTAGATTTACTAATGCTTGGGACCCAGAGTAAAAGCTCTTCTTGCCTGCATCTATGAGTGACAGCATGTACCAGAAACTGATTCCAAATCCCTCAATTACATCTAGAGAGCGGAATCATCCAAAGTTAGAGACCCTCCCAACCATGAAAGACAATATATAGCAGTGGCTAAAAAACCTCAACAGATGGAAGAATGAGAATGGCTTAGAAAGTTATCTTTAAGGCCTTTCTTGAAATCAGGCATTTTGAAAGAACAAATCTCTTCCATAAAGAGAAGCCCAGCTTGAATTACAGCAGCAACTCAGATTGTGAGTGTAGTGACTAGAGATATACCATTTTTCATTGATTCTAAGAAGCACATTTATTTTTCATCTTAGCATCTTAAAATTGGAATGTTTCCTATATTGATGATATTTTACAATTGCTGTTAGCCAAGTGACAGTTGTGACGTGACTGCCAGGGCCCATGCTGCATGAACTTGATCATAGCTGTTCACAGCCAACCTCACGTCCCATGAACTGTGTGCATTGTTGGCTCTGTACAAGTTGTATCGCATTGCTATTTAAAATGTCTTCCAAAAGATCACAGTATTATTTGACACTAAAACAAGTTAGGTTGTAGGCAGGAAAAACATAAATTGGATGTGACTGAAACAAATGTTCAGTACTGGAAGAATAACTGCAACTTCATATTTGTTTGTAAAGTAACAACAAAGTAAATTATGGAACTTAAAGATACTCATAAATAAAGGTGCATAATTTTTTTACTGAGTTTATTGGTTAGTTATTGCTGCTATTGTACTACATTCCATAGTAGCATCCCCAAACTCAATGGCTTAAAAAAACCAATTCATTATCATGCCTGCATCTGTAGTCAGCTGGGGTTCAGTTGGTCTAGGTAGGAATTACCTTGATGGCTTGGCTTCTCATGTTTCTGCTTCACTTGGCTCTTATCTTCCACCTGGGACTATCAGTACAGCTGGACATATTCTTCTCTTGATCATGGCAGAGGGCAAAAAGAACAAGTGGAAATATTCAATGTGCCTTAGAGTTGTGGTTTGGAATTAGCACACTATCAACTCCACATCAGCCTATTGGATAAAACAATTGGTTTATTAGTCAGGATTCAACCAGAGAAGCACAACCAACAGAAAATATATCTTAAGAGATTTACTACAAGAGATTGGTTCATTCAATTCTGGAGTCTGAGTGGGCAACTCTGAAATCCACAGGGCAGATCATAAAAAAGGGCAGGTTGGAACTCTTGGGTACAGACTGAAGTTGAAGTCCACCAGGTAGAATTTCTTCTGTTTTTAAAGTCTTCCAACTGACTGAATTAGACCCACCAGGAATATCTAGGATAACATCCTTTATTTTCAGTCAAAGGATTATGATGTTAATTACATCTATAAAACACCTTTATAGCAACAGCTAGATTTGTGTTTTATTGGATAAATTGAAAGTGTTATTCAAGTCAAGATATTCTTGATGAAAGCCATGGGTTGGAGAAATATTTTCTGCCTCTTTGGTGAATGGAACTTCAGAGTTCCATAATAAAGATCATGGATATGTGGTATGAGTGAAGCACTGGCACAAAACTACAGCTTACTAAAAGGTGCTTGCTTACACAAGCAACTGAAGACAAGAAAAACTGGAAAGTCCTTCAGAATGGATAAAAGAAATTTCAAAGCAGTGAGAGGTTGTTGTGACCAAATTATGAGTTATTCAGATTGGTAAGGTGTTATTATATAGTTTATTTGGTGGATTTCTGTAGTGGTTTGGTATTTTAATGGTATAGCAAATAGTGCTGCTTACAAGTCAAGATGTCTTAGACTTGATAAATTATTATATTTCAAAAAGCTATGTTTTATAAGGAAGAGACTGAATAATTAGAGAGAGAGAGACACACACTCAGTTGACAATGTAGAAGCTAAGGTCAGCTTGAGAAGTCACAGGAACACAAGGGCTGAAGATAGTGGCGATGATTCATATTGGCCTTATCTGACTTAACTTTGCTGGCATCACTCTTTTGTACTCTAGCGTCTAGACTTTGGGGTGGAACAAGGCTGGGAGTGAGAAACATAGGAGAGGATTTGGATTGGGTGCCAGCACCTGCTTCCTACTGCTTCTCAGCAGAAGCAGCTCTTCAATCCACAACTTGGTGATATGAGACACATCAAAGTCTTCTCCTCACATTAAGAAATCTTTTATGGCCACCGCATGCTGAGGATGAAGAGTGGGTTGAAGATGGTGAGATGCCAGTAGGAAGCAAAATTCCTTGGTGGAAAGATCTGCAATTGCAATGGTGGGAGTTTAAAATCTCATACAGTACTTAGGTTTGCTTGTCTAGTTAAACATGGAACATATGAGGAATAGATAGATAAATGGAAAAATAACTTTCACCTTCTAAGATTGGCAGGGTCACCTGGATTATAATAAGCTCTTTGTGATGGTCCAAAAATTTATTAAAAGAGAAACACAAAGGTAATGTTTTAAAAATAATTTTATTTTATTATTTTTTTTATTTAATTTTTTTCTCTTTCAGAATATATTGCAAATCCAGGAAAAATCTTGGTGATGGAAAGGTTTTCTTTTTGGTCATCAGAGTATTTAATTGCAACCCTCACATCCTCAATATGTATTCTTCTATTACCCTATTTTTAAAATAAAATTTAAAATTATTTATCTACTCTAGATTTGTGGGATACAAGTGAAGATTTACTATATAAGTAGACTACATTCAGGTAAATTTTGGGCTTCTAAGTGGCTCTCACTGACCCTGGGTATCCTTTGTGTTGTCACATGTCTCCCATCCTCCTCCCACCTTCCTGCCCTAGCAGTGCCCAGCGACTGCCAATCCCTTCCCTGTGCTAATGTGACTAGTGATCAGGACCCACTTATGAGTGAGAACATGTGGCATTCAGTTCTTTGCTTCTGTGATAGTTCACTTAGTATGACGGTCTCCAACTGCATCCAAGTTGCTGAGAAGGCCATGATATTGTTCTTTATGACTGTGTAACACTCAATCATGTATATATATGTACCACATTTTCTTTGTCCAGTTCACTTTCGATGGACAGCAGGATTGGTTCCATGTGTTTGCTCCTGTGACGAGTGCAACAATAAACATGAGTGTGCAGATGTCTTGGTAGAGTATTTGATATTCCTCTGGGTATATTCGCAATAGAGGAATTGTTGGATAGTATGGAAGATCAATTTTCAGTTATTTTAGGATTCTTCACACTGCTTTCCATAGAGATTGAACTAACTACATTTCCACCCATAGTGTAGAAGAGTTCCCTTTCTCCACAGCCATGCCAGCACCTATAGTTTTTGACTTATAAATGATAGCTGTCCTTACCAAAGTTAGGTGGTATCTCACTTTAGTTTTGATCTGCATCTCTCTGGTGAATAGTGAGGCTGAGCATTGTTTCATGAGTCTGTTGGCTGCTTGTATATTTATGGAAGTGTCTGTTCATGTTTTTTGCCCACTTTTCAATGGTGTTGTTAGTTTTGTTTTTCCTTTCACTTCATTTGAGTTATTTGTAGATCCTGGATGTGAAGCTCTTGTCAGATGCATAATTAGCAAATATTTTTTCCCCAATCTATGGGTTGTCTCTTTACTTTTTTGATGTTTTCTTTTGCTGTGCAAAAGCTTTTCAGCTTGACGAGGTCCCATATGTCTATCTAAGCTTTTGTAGCATTCACTTTTGGGGACTTGGTCATGAATTTATTGCCTACTCTGATGTTCAGAACATTGTTTCCTGTGTTTTCTTCTAAGATTCTTATAATTTGAAGTTTAACATTTAAATCCTTGATGCATTTTGAGTGGATTTTTTTATATAGTGATAGGTAGGGGTCCAGTTTTATTCTTTTGCATGTGGTTGGCCAGTTTTCCCAGTACATTTGCTACATATGGTCTCCTTTCCTCAATGATTGTTATTGGTGGCTTTGTCAGAAATGAATTGGTTGAGAGACCATGTTTTTACTTCCAGAATCTCTGTCCTGCTTCATTGGTCTATCTGCCTATTCCTGTACAAATAACATGCTGTCCTGACTACTGTGGCTTTGTAATAAAGTTTAAAGTCTGGAAGTGTGTTGCCTCCTGCTTTGTTCCTTTTGCTGAAGACAGTTTTATGTATTCATGCTTTTTTTTTTTTTTTGGTTTCCATATGAATTTCTGTATTGTCGTTTTCAGGTCTGTGAAAAAAAGATGTCAGTAATTTGATGTATTACTCTATTTTCTGTCATTCAGCTTCCTAGAACTTTTGTGTGTCATATGCACCTTGAAATATATATGTACTTTTTAAATTTTCTTTTTATTTAAAAAATTGTAGGGTGCAGTTAAGGGTTAGGTATACAAATATGCATTCTAAGAATGACAGGGACACCTGGATTATACACCACCTTTGTGATGGTCCAAAAATTTATTACAAGAGAAACACAATGGTAATGTTTTAAAAATAATTTTTTAAAAGTTCCTTTACAAAAAAAAATCAGCTTCTTGTTAGCATTTCATCATTGACTGGGGAATAAGGGTGGAGTTGCAACTAAGTAGCGAGTTTATAATATAGTCTAGAACACACAAAAATCTAAAAAGAAGAAAATTAACCCCTTCTTCCCTTGATGAAATATGGGAAAGAGAATAAAAGCAGGGATAGGACAGAGAGGACAACAAACACTATTTACTTGATTTATTTATCTCAGAGTGGGGGTGTGGGAACATAAACATTCAGATAGAAATTATCTTAATTCTGAAAAAAGGCACTGATTAGCAGCACACTTTCCCAGGTATATCTTGGAAAGGCTGCAAAACTTATTTGGCAAATGCGGGAAGCTTATAAACTCGCCAGAATAATTTTTTAACCACATAAAATAAAACACATAAGATTGCACATAAACCAAATATATCAAAATACAGGTGTCAAAATATTATTCAAATATATTTGCATTGCTAATATAAGTGAATTTTGTTAATACATTAAATAAGATTTAGCAACACGTCTAATTATTATAAACTTAAATGATATATTGCGGTATCTTCAGACAGAATACTTCAAAATGACTGGCAGGAGGCATCTGGCACTCACCTCTTCCATGAAAAAGCTAGAACATCACACTTTACATAGATTATCTAAGAAAGAAAACTGAAATTTAAGAGAAAACTCCCAAGGCAAGGAAGAAGGGATCAGTCAGGAGTCAGGAGAGCCAACATTATACAAAACGGGGAAAAGTTAAGTGCATTCCCTGTGGAACAAGACAAGGATTTCTACTTTTACCACTATTCAACACAGTACTAGAAGTTCCAACTGGAGCAAGTAGGCATGGAAAAGAAATAAAAGCATTCAAAGTCAAATTACTTTTGTTCACTGGGGACATAATTTTATACCTAGTAAATCTTAAAGATTTATTCAGAAAATTCCTAGACTTGAAAACAACTTCAGTAAAGTTTTCGGATATAAAATTAATTCATAAACAGTTGCATTTCAATACAGCAATAATACTCAAACTGAGAACCAAATCAAGAATTCAATCCTATTTACGATGACCATAAAAGTAAAATATTTAGGAATATATTTAACCAAGGAGAGTAAAGACCTCTACAAAGAGAACTACAAGATACTGGTGCTGAAAGATGCAGATGACACAATTAAGTGGAAAAACATCCCATATTCATGGATCCAAAGAATCAGTATTGTTAAAATGACTGTACTGCCCAAAGCAACCTATAGATTCAATGCAATTTCTATCAAATTGCCAATATCATCTTTCACAGAACTAGGAAAAAATTCTAAAATTCATATGAAACCAAAAAAGACCCTAAATAGTCAAAGTAATTCTAAGCAAAAAGAGCAAACATAAAACAAACATCCAGACAGGATGTTTGAGGCACCATATTACCTGACTTCAAACTATACTGCAAGGCTGTAGTAACCAAAACAGTGTGGTACTGGTACAAAAATAGACACATAAGTCAATGGAATAAAAAGCCCATAAATAAAGCCACACATCTACAACCAACTGATCTTTGACAATATCAACAAAAATAAATAATGGAAAAGATGTCCTGTTCAATAAATGGTTCTGGGAAAACTGACTAGACACATGCATAAGAATGAAATTTTACTTCTATTTAAATGTATTTTTGAATTTACAAAAATTAACTCAAGATAAATTACAGACTTAAATGTAAGACCTGACACTATAAAAATTTAAAGGCAAACCTAGGAAAAACTCTTATGGACATGCACCTGGGACAAAGAATTTATAACTAAGACCTCAAAAAAAAAAATGCAACAAAAATAAAAATAGACACACGGAACGTAATTCAGTTAAGGATATCTACCCAGTGAAAGAAAACCTAACAGAGTAAATAGAGCACCTACAGAATGGGAGAAAATATTTGCAAGCTATGCATCTGACAAAGGACTAATATCCAGAATCTCTAAGGAACTTAACAAATAACAAGAAAAAAGTCTCCGTTAAAAAGTGGCCAAAGGACATGAACAGATACTTCTTAAAATAAGATATACAAGTGGCCAAGAAACAAATGAAAAAAATCTCAACATCACTAATAACCAAACAAATTCAAATTAAAACTGGAATAAGATATCATCTCAAAAAATTAAGGGTGTTGGTGAGGATGAAGAGAAAAGGAAACACCTTTACTCTGTTGGGAATGTAAATTAGTTAAACTCTTATGGAAAATAGTATGGACATTTCTCAAAGAACTGAAAATAGAACTATCACTTGACACAGCAATCTCACTACTGGTTATTTATCCAAAGAAAAAGAAATAGTTTTTTCATAAGGTCACTGGGACCAAAGATAGGCCCAAGCTTCACCTGTACAATGACCACTTATCTTCCTAATTCTGAATTGTGCCCTCACATCTTTAAAAAAAAAAAAGACACCTGCACTTGTATGTTTATTGCAACACTATTCACAGTAGCAAAGTCATGAATCAACCTGTGTCTAACAAGTGTCTATCAATGGTTGATTGAATAAAGAAAATGTGCTTATAGAGATCACACACACACACACACACACACACACACACACCCCATGGAATACGATGCAGCCATAATAAAAGATAAAATTATTTCCTTCACAGCAACATAGATGGAGCTGGAAGTCATTAACCTAGGTGAAATTATTCAGAAACAGAAAATTAAATACAGTATGTTTTCACTTATAATTGGGAGCTAAACAATGGGGAAACATGGATATAAAGATGGCAATAATAGAACACCGGGGAATTCACAAGGGTTGGGCAGGGTGGGAGGTTGAAAAACTACCTGTTGGATACTATGTTCACTATATGTTTGATGTGTTCACTATGTCCAAATCTTACTATTATGCAATATACTAATGTAACAAGCCTTTACATGTACCCCCGGAACCTAAAATAAAATAAAATTATAAAAAAGAAAAAAGGCTGATATGATACACTGGCAAGTTTAAACTTCATTTTATTTTCCTGCTTATTTGTTTTTTCAATTATACATTATTACAAATATTGTTGAAAAATATGTGAAGAATTATAGGAAATATATAATGTGTATTTTACTTTGCATACGTGAGCACATAGTAGGAGCAAATTTTCCTCTCTATTCAGTGTGGATATATATCACATCGAAGACGTCATAGGTTATTTTAATAATTATTTCTATTTTTCCATGACAAGCTCCGTACTCATTTCCCTGTCCTGTCAAAATAAATTACCACAAATTTGGTGGCTTAAAGTTTATTCTCTCATAGTAGTTCTGGAAGTCAGACATCTAAAATAATGGTGTTAGAAGGGCTGTTCTCTCTCCCATACTTCTAGGGGAGGATTTTTTTTTTAAACCCTTCTCACTTTTGGTACCTTCCAACATCCATTAGCTTGTGGCTGCATAACTCCAGTCTCTACCTTTATATTCACATGGCCTCCTTCTCTTCTTGTATCTCTCCTTTATGTCTCTCTTTTTTTTTTTTTTTTTTAATTTTATTTTATTATGTTATTGTGGGGTACAGTTAGGGGTTAGGCATACAAAAATATTTCGTTCAGGTACCCTTGTTGATAAAAGGTGTCTCCCCATCCTCAGATAGATACCCACCACC
>CAUYQG010084778.1:0-21187 GCA_963574415.1 Tarsius wallacei | reverse complement strand
ACTTTGTCAAAGTCCTTTATCAGTGCAAGCAGGTTTTTTACAGATTCTCTTGGACTTTCAAGTTATAGGATCATATCATCAGAAAAGAGGGATAACCTGACTTCCTCTTTTCCTGTTTGAATGCTCCTGATTTCCTGCTCTTGTCTAATTTCTCTAGCTAGGACTTCCAAAACAATATTGAACAAGAGGGGTAAGAGGGAGAGGCCTTGTCTTGTTCCAGTTTTCAGTGGAAATGTTTCCAGTTTCTGTCCATTTAGCAATATGTTAGCTGTGGGTTTTTCGTAGATGGCACTTACTATTTTGAGTATGTTCCTTCTATACCTAGGTGTTTGAGGGTTTCTATCAAGAAGGGATGCTGGATTTTATAAAAGCTTTTTCTGCATCTAATGATATAATCATGTGGTTCTGGTTTTTACATCTGTTGATGTATTTAATTACATTTATGGTCTTGTGAATGTTGAAACAGCCCTGCATCCTGGGGATGAAGTCTACTTGGTCATGGTGGATGATTTTTGAGATGTGTTTTTGGATCCGATTTGCTAGAATCTTGTTGAGGATTTTTGCATCTATGTTCATAAGGGATATTGGCCTGTAGTTCTCTTTTTTTTTGGTGGATCTTTAACCAGTATGGGTATCAGTGTGATACTAGCTTCGTAAAATGATTTGGAGACAATTCCGTCTTTCTCAATTGCCTGGAATACTTTCAATAGGATTGGTTTCAGCTCCTCCGTGTACATTTTGCAAAATTCTGCTGGAAAGCCATCTGGTCCAGGGCATTTATTTTTTGTAAGTAGCTTTTGTGTGACAGAGTCAATTTCCTGGGTTGTTATTGGTCTATTTAGTGTCTCAGTGTCTTCTTGTTTCAACCTGGGGAGGCTGTGTGATGTCAGAAAGTCCTCCATTTCATTTAGATAATCAAGTTTGTCTCCATACAGGTGTACATAGTAATCTCTAGCTATCTTTTGAATTTCTTCAGGGTCAGTTGTGATTTGATCTTTTCTATTTCTAATTGTTTTTATTTGACATTTTTCTCTCTTTTTCTTGGTCATTCTGGCTAGGGGTCCATCAATCTTTTTAATTCTTTTAAAGAAACAGCTTTTTGTTTTGTTGATGTTTTCTATATTTTTGACTTCTATGTCCTGTATTTGTGCTCTTATTTTTGTGATTTGGATTCTTTGCCAAAGTTTGGGCTTTGGTTGTCTACTCTTTCCATCTTCCTTAGGTGATTTGTTAGGCTCTCCGCTTGTGATCTTTCCATTTTTCTCAATGTGTGCTTGTAGAGATGTAAATTCCCCTCTTAGAACTGATTTCATGGCATCCCAGAGGTTTTGGTAAGATGTTTCTTCATTTTCATTTGTTTCCAGGAATCTTTTAATTTCTGCTTTGATTTCAGTGTTGGCCCCACGGTTGTTCAGTATCATGCTGTTTAGTGTCCATGTCTTTCTGGGCTTTGGGGAAATTTTGTTAGTGTTGACATTTATTATAAGTGCATGACAATATTTCAACCTTATGAAATTTGTTTATGCTTGATTTATGGCCAAGGATGATTGATCTTGGAGTATGTTCCATGTAGTGATGAGTAGAATGTACATTCTGTGGTTGTTGGATGGAATAATCTTTAGTTATCTATTAAGTCCATTTGGTGAAGTGTCAAGTTTAAGTTCTCCTTGTTGAATTTTTTCCTCAGTGATCTATCTAGGGCTGCTAATGGGGTATTCAAGTCCCCTGCTATAATAGTGTTAGAGTCAATATCTTTTTATGTTTATTTGTTTATAGCTTATAGTTTATATGTTTATAGCTGCTTTATAAATGCTGGTACTCCTCTGTTTGGTGCGTATATGTTTAAGATGAATATTTCTTGTTGATGGATTGAACCTTTTATCATTATGTAGTATCCTTTGCATCTTTTAAAATTTTTGATAGCTTAAATGTTGTTTTGTCTGATATTAAGATCGCAACTCATGCCTTCTTTTGTGATCTATTTGCCAGGAAACTCGTTTTCCATCCTTTAACTTTGAGCCTGTGTTCATTTCTTGTGGTGAGATGAGCTTCCTGGATGCAGCAAATAATTGGGTCATGGTTCCTTATCCAGTTTGCCATTCTGTGCCTTTTCAGTGGTGCCTTTATTCCATTCACATTCAGGCTGATTATTGAAATGTGGTTGTTTATTCCTGTCATGAGATTCTTATAAAGTTTTTTTCTCTGTTTTCTTGTTTTCTTTTGGCTTTGGGGTTGATGTATGTGTGTATGTTTCAAGTTTCTTGTTATGCTGTATTCTGTTTCTTCTACCCTCTGCTGTTCTGTTGGAAAGTATATGGTCATTCTCTTTTTTTCTTTCTTTCTTCTGTTCTTAATACCTTTTTAAGTGTCTCCTGTAGGGCTGGAAGTTGCATAATCACTTATGGATTGGATGTCTGGAAAGAATTTTAATTTTCCATCACTGAAGCTGAGCTTGTCTGGATAGGAAAGTCCTGGTTGAAAATGTTTATTTTTGAAGACTTTGAATATAGGTCTCCAGTTCCTTCTTGCTTGCAGTGTTTCTGCTGAAAGTTCTGCTGCTATTCTGATTGGTTTTCCCTGGTATGTAGTCTGACCTTTCTTTCTTGCTGCCTTTAGGATTTTTTCTTTGTTCCTACTTTGTGTAGGCAAATTACTATTTGTCTAGGGGTTGGTCTTCTCATTTGATGTCTTTTGGGGATTCTCTGTGCCTCTTGTGCTTGGTTGATCACATCTCTCCTGAGATGGGGAAAGTTTTCTTGGATTACCTCTTGGAACACTTGCTCCAAGTTGTTCTCCACTTCCCTTTCTTCTTCTGGGATACCAATCAGGCATAGGCTTGACATCTTGATATAATCACATATCTCTTATAGTCTTTGTTCTTTCTTTTTGAGTCTTCTTTCTATGTTTTTTACAAATAGAGTTAATTCTATGTTCTGGTCTTCAAGTTCTGAGATTCCTTCTTCAGCTAGATTAATTCTGCTTTTCATGCTTGTCATCTGTTATTTATTTCCTGGATGAAATTTTTTATTGCCTAAAACTCTGTTACAAGTTTTTTCAGTGTTGCATCTTGTCTTTCTTGAATCTTATTCATTCTTTCCATTGATTCCCCAATCCCTGCCATATTCTGGGACCATCCATTTTTGACTTCCATTGTTTGGACACCAAGATCTGATTATTCAGGAGTTTTCTCTTTGATACACTTGAAATTGCCTGTGGTCTTCATTTGATTTTCCTCATTTGTGACAGATCTCTTCTTTTTGTCTTTGCTTCTGTTATTCAGTGTCAGTGGGAGAGACTTTCCCTTCTGATGTTTGCTCAGTCCTCTATTCTTCCTGATTCATGCTCTGGATTTGTTCTATTTTGAAATAGGATGGTGGATGGGAAGCTTTGCTGTCTCTTGCAGTTTTTGAAAGTCAAATAAAGTAGGGGTTGGGGCGTTAGGATTCAGAAACTACTTGCAAATAACAATGTTCATTTGCAGTGATATGTGTTCCCTGAGACCTACTCCCTACCACCATACTATATGGTGATGCAAAGAAGAAACCAATGCAAAAAACAACTGAACCCCCACCCCCCCACACACACACAGACATACACACATACCTCAAACAAACTGGAATAACAACAAAGTGAAACACACACACACACACACACACACACACACACACACTGAACACACATACACACCTAGCACAAAGTGAATGGAGAAGAAAAACAGAAAGGCTGGGGAAAAAATGGAACTAATATTGAACTCTCACATACATATTGACACACTCCTTAAACCCCAAAAAATAAAAATAAAAAACCCTGGAAGAACTAAAGAACAAAAACAAGCCAACAACACCAAAATTGAAAGTTGAACACTTGATCATTCACATAAACACATAAACAGAAAACAACAAATAAAAGAAGAAAGAAACAGGAAAATAAAATTAAAAAAAGAAAAAAAAATGGGGGGATGCAGATCAGACCCTCACATACACATTCATGCATGTAGGAAAAATATTTTTTAAAGAGATGAACTAATAAACAAACTGGCAAAATAATTTTAAAAATTAAAAAAAATTAAAAATAAAAACAAACTCTGCCATCTTGTGGCAGGCTCTGTAATTGTTCCTCTAATCATGTCTCTCCTGCAGAACCACCTGTTTCACTCTCTCCTCAGTTTATGGAGCAGGGAAGGGGAGGGGCTGTGGAGGTGGGTGAGGTTGCAGTCCTCCTCTCCCACTCTCAAATGGTCAGGGAGACCTCCTCCAGTGGGGAGTGCAGGATTGTCTCTTCCCCAGGTAGAGACTCTCGTTGCGGGGGGGTGCCCCAGCCAGGCCTCTCCTGGAATGGGGTTCTCCTATTGTGACTGACGTCCACGCTCCACCTGGGTTTGTCCCTCTCAGTCCTGGCACAGCTGTATGGGTCTGACATTCAGAAGACTGCTGGGGAAAAGGGGGTTTAGGTCAGACTGGACTCACCACTGATCTCTTTGGAGTCCTTCCTCGTCCTTTTCTGGCCACATCCTTTGTCCTGTGACTGGATCAGGGTAGGGTTGGGGCACCTAGGACTCAGGTCCCTCCAAAGTTTCTGCTTTCAGGATATTCCCTCTGGGTTATGATCAATCCCTGAGTAGTTGATCTGCCAGTCCCAGAGATTTGATCTATTGCTCTGTGGTGAGCAAGTCGGAGCGCTTTCCTGCCCCTTGAAAATGGTGCTGGGGTGCCTCTCTTGTCTTCTTCCATGGTACTTTGCCTCTGGACTCCCTCTGCAGCCCCTGTTGCCAGTGCCCTGCCAGGCACTGAAATGGTGAGGCAAAGCCTGGAGCCAACAGTCTCTCCTGCTGCAGTGGTGAGGCAGAGCCTGGGGCTGTAGTCTCTCCCACCATTTCTTCACAGGAAAACATTTGTCCATTTTTTTTAAATGGTGCTCAGTTTCTGCAACCTGGGACGTGCCAGGGACCAAAGAGAGAAGCTGCCACAACAGCTGTTGCACCAGGGCCCTGGTCACTTGCTCACAAGACCCCACTTAGTCCCTCCCAGCATTTTCTTCCCAGGAAAGGTTCTGTTGATTTTTTTAAAAATGGCATTCAGCTTTTGCATCCCAGGAATCGCTAGGGTCCAAGCCCAACAACTGCAGCACCAGCTGCTGCACCAGAAGAGACCTGGCAGCTAGCTTCCTAGCCCTCACTCAGTCAGTCACTCACATACCCTCTCACTCACCAGCACATACACAAAATTTTCCATTAACTCACTCAGGACTCACATAGTTCGACTGGCTCGGCCACCATCTTCCCAACTCCCTCACCCACTTCATTCTTTTATGCCAACTTCTCCATAAGACTAGGCTAACATCGCAACATCTCTGAGACGCACCTCTTCAGCTACACATTTTACCCACACACTCAGCAATGTGGATACAGATGGAAGCATTAAGATTTTTTTTTCAATTTCCAAAATCATTTGTTTTTGAATTAGAAATTATTTTAAAATTCTTAAGTGTTTATTCACTTACTATATCATGAACATTTGATGTCAACATCTGATCTAGTTACTCTACAGTAGGGTTCAG
Source organism: Tarsius wallacei (assembly GCA_963574415.1). Classification (NCBI taxonomy): domain Eukaryota; kingdom Metazoa; phylum Chordata; class Mammalia; order Primates; family Tarsiidae; genus Tarsius; species Tarsius wallacei. The sequence continues at coordinate 15,631 of CAUYQG010084778.1, read as the reverse complement.
CAAACTGTCACTGCTTGTTTTGGAAGCATTATGATTCTAATACCCCATTCAACCACTTGACTGGAGTGATTGAGAAATCATTCCATTAAAAATGGAATACCACTCCTGGAGTTGAGGAGAAATCTTGGCAGATGAAATAAATGGTTTTCTAAAAGCTATAGACAAAATAAAATGTAATCACCTTAATATATTTTTTAAAGTTTTGATTATTGTTTCCTTATAGTAAAGTTTAAGTCTGGAAGTGTGATGCTTCCCACTTTGTTTCTTTTGCTAGGGATTGTTTTGGCTATTTGCAGTCATTTATATTTCCATATGAATTTCTGTATTGTCATTTCCAGGTCTAAGAAGAATGATATTGGTAATTTAATGGGCATTGCATTAAGTTTATAAATTGCCTTTGGTAGGATGCACATCGTAACAATGTTGATTCTTCCCATCTATGAGCATGGAATATTTTTCCATTTGTTTATTCTTCTTGGATTTTTCTAATCAGTGTTTTGTAATTTTCATTGTAAAGGTCTTTCACTTCTCTGGTTAAGAAGATGCCTATCACATATGATAGTTGGTCTATACACCAACAACAAACAGGCAGAGAGCCAAACAAAAAGCACAATTCCATTCACAATAGCCACAAAAAAAGAAAGAAATACTTCAGCATCTTCCTAACCAGAGAAGTGAAAGATCTTTATAATGAAAACTACAAAACACTGCTCAAAGAAATCCAAGAAGACAGAAACAAATGGGAAAGATCCCATGCTCATGGGAAGAATCAGCATTGTAAAGGTGTTCATCCTACCAAAGGCAATCTACAGAATCAATGCTATACCCATTAAATTACCAACATCAATCCTCTCAGATCTGGAAATGACAATACAGAAATTCGTATGGAAACATGAACAACCATAAATAGCCAAAACAATACTTAGCAAAAGAAATAAATCAGGAAGTATCACACTTCCAGACTTTAAACTTTTAAGTTTAAAGGCTACAATAATCAAAACAGCCTTGTATTGGTACAAGAACAGGCATATGGTCTAATGGAACAGGATAGAGACTCCAGAAGCAAAACCTCAATTTCTCAACCAACTCATCTTCAACAAAGCCTCCACCAACAACCACTGAGGAGAAGAGAACCTATTCAGTAAATGCTGCAGGGAAAACTGAGTGATCATGTACAGAAGAATGAAACAGGACTCCTACCTATCACTATAGACAAAATTCATCACCAAATGGATCAAAGACCTAAATGTAAAACCTCAATCTTTAAGAGTCTTAGAAAACACAGGAGGCACCCTTACAGGAATTAGAATAGGAAACGAATTCCTGATCAATATCCCAAAAGCCAATGCTATAAGAGATAAAATAGACAAGTGGGGCCTCATCAAACTTAAAAGCCTCTGCAAAGCAAAAGAAACCATGAAGAGAGCAGGGGGACAGCCCACAGAATGGGAAAAAATGTTTGCCAACTTCATATCTGACAAAGGCCTAATATGCAGGATCTACAAGGAACTCAAACATGCCAAAAGGAGAAAAACAAACAAACAAAAAACAGCCCCATTAAAAAGTGGGCAAAAAGCATGAGTAGACATTTCTAAAAAGAAGACACATGAGCAGTAAACAGACACATGAAAAAATGTCCAGCGTCACTAATCATCAAAGAAATGCAAGTCAAAACCACACTGAGATACCACCTAACTCCAGTAAGAATGACTGCCATTAATAAAACAAAAGACAACAGATGCTGGAAAGGATGCAGAGAAAATGGAATGCCTCTACACTGCTGATGGGAATGCAAACTAGATTAACCTCTATGGAAAACAGTGTGGCAATTTCTAAAAAAACTAGAAATTGACCTTCCATATGACCCAGGCTTCCCCCTTCTGGGAATAAACCTGAAGGAACCTAAATCACTCTATAAAAAAGATGCCTGCACAAGCATATTTATTGCAGCATTATTTACAATAGCAAAAACATGGAATCAACCATGCTGCTCATATAAACTGGACTGGATAAAAAATGTGGTAAATATACACAATGGAATATTACACAATCATAAAGGACAAATGTATGGACTTCATAGCAACTTGGGTGGACATAAAGTCTATCATATGCAGTGAACAATTACAGAAACAAAGAACTGAGTACCACATGTTCTCACTCATAAGCAGACCCTGAACATTTATCATAATACTATAAAAAAGGAATTGGCAGTAGCCGGAAACTTCCAGAGGAGTGAGGGGGGAGGCATACAACATCAATAAGTGTACCTGATCTCAAACCAGGAGAAGCGGTAACCAAAGGGAGTCCCAAACTTTACCTGTACGATGACCACTTGTATACCTAATCCTGAAATGTACCCCATATCTTTTTTTAAAAATCCAAACAGGAAAAACAAGATATTACCACTTTTGAAGTTCACACAATGTTGCATCAGTCGTAAAACTGAACATTTATAAATCACAGATGAGGATAATTTAGTGACCTTCTATCAACTCTGTGGTCCCATTTTCTCTGAATAGAAGTACTACTTTTAGTGGTCACAGTTCTCAGTGTCCTAACAGTCTTTTGAAGTCATAAGTAGCCTTTTATGCATTAGAACTCACACAAGTATGATGATAAATACCCGGTTGAATCATACAAAATAAATTGTTGTTCTATCTCATTTACTTGCATCAATATTGTTTCTTGTTAGGCATCTTAGAAAGATCATCTGTCACTTTTTTTCATTCAATTTTGTTATAACCACCCAAGTCCCAAACCAGGTATTTCTATTTAGTTTACAGTAAGATTAATTTCATCATAGAGGTACATTTTACTGGCACCAAATTCAATATTCATTTATGAGGAACAACATTTCTTAGTAGCTATGGGAATTTAAAAGCCCTTTCCAGCCGGGCTCGGTGGCTCAGCCTGTAATCCCACACTTTGGGAGGCTGAGGTGAGTGGATTGCCTGAACCCACGGGTTCGAGACCCGCCTGGGCAACTTGGCGAGACCTCATCTCTACAATAAATCAAAAATTAGACGGGTGTGGTAGCGCGCACCTGTAGTTCTGGCCACTTGGAAGGCTGAGGCGGAAGGATTGCCAAATCCCAGCAGGTCGAGGCTACGGTGGCTGGGAGCAGCCACTGTATTCCAGTCTGGGCGACAGAGTGAGACTCCAACTCAAATAAAAATAAAAATAAAAAAATAAAAAATAAAAGCCCTTTCCCAAACTTCTACACTTAAAATATATATATATTTTAATATATTTGTAATATTAGTTTTCATGGATAAATCATGTAAAGTTAAAGATTTTATTCTAACATTCTCTGATTTCTAATGTTAAAAATAGCATCATTTACTTTACTACCATTATGGGACTTTGCTATCACAAAGTAAAAATACAAATGTTGACTGTAGGGTGCTAGTTATGCATAGTCGGTAAACAAAGGGTGAAATTTAGAAAGATTACAAAGCTAAAAGGAAAAATAATTGGTTCTAATGGACTTTTGATTGCCAGTTGCAATGTTCTTGCTTTACATTTTCCTTCTGAAATAAAGACTGCTTCTCAACAGGACACATGCATAGCTCTGGGCAATGACATTAATGTTATATCCATTGGTACTTGACACAAGTTCCCCGGAGGTTGAATTGAATTTTGGCTTCTAATATGACTAATGTGTGCTAATATGCTTTAAATTACAGAGAACTGTAAAAACAGTTGATTTGATGCCCTTAGAAAAACTATTGGTCTTAATTTCATAGAATGAATTATTCCCATGTTCTAAAACTCCTATACCTATGGTGTTTGTATGCTGAATAGATTTTGTTTAAGAGGTAACTATTTAAATATAAAAATTTAAGCTAATATCTTGAGACACACTTGCAGTATTTATAAAATATAATCACTCACCTTTTGTTGATTTGGTCTTCCAAATGAGGAATTGAGGATTTAATTATATTTAGAAAATAATTTGTCTCTTTTAGTCTACTCATGGTCAATGCTTTGTAATTTAAAATATTAACCTTTAAAAAAATAAATGTTGCTAAATATGTATTAAAAAGTTGTCCAGTCTGGCTTTTAAGCAGAATTTCCCTGACTCATATTAATAAGAAAAAAAAGCATTTTGTTTTTCATAGGCCTCTAGAGTAAATTTCAGAGCCTCCCTTGACAGTGCATCCCAAGGTATGAGAGACCCACTTGCAGGAAAGTTTTGCTTTGATTATGTGTGAGTCTTTCGTGCTCCAACTTAGACACTGTCACCTGAATGCGTCCCCTGCAGAGAATAAAAACAGCTGGCCATCAGTCTAGCTAATATTACCCTTTCAGTGCTTGAATTTCATTGCTACATTTCTCCTTAGTCAATATAAAAATCTATTTGTAAAAGTTCCCTGTGGGGTTGCTTAAGCTGCCCAATGTTATTAAATTAATAATATTTCCTATATACACAACAGAAAATACACTTAGCTTCAAAATTTGTATGAAAGGCTGTGTTTTTACCACGGCTGAGAAAGCTTGTTATATAAGTCCATGAATTTTGCTTTAAGCGTAATAGGAATTTCTTGATGTGATTTTGCTGTGGACATTTGTTTGCTCCCTCTGCACTAACCATTGTCTCTTCTATTAATGTCAATCATATGTTTCTTCAGGAATCCCTCCTTCCTCCATTTCCAGCCATGCCTTCTGGGTGGAATGGACAGCACTGTTAGCTCAAGTTGATCCTGAAGTGCTCAAGTTAAGCTATCTCACACCCTCATATCTCACGTTAACACCACTGCTTTAACTAATAGATGACAGTGTGGCTAGGTGCCCACTCTAGCTAGTGATATTTGTGTGAGACTCTTGGGAGAAAAAAAATAAAGTTTTTTCTCTGTCGTAATGGGAACAGAGCAGTTGTAGTAGAGGCCTGCACTGTTCCTACTAGTACAGCCACTCTGAAAATGAAGATAATAAAAGGAAAGGCAAAGCCTAGAAGAAAGTATCTTGAAACTCTTCATAGAGTTGCACTTAAAGTCAGACATGCTGCTGAACTGTTCTATTTATCAAGCAATCTATCCATCCATCTAGCTAATCGATAGCTTTCTTTATATAAATTATATATGCGTTTATGTTTTTACTTCTTCAGGTTGATTGCAGTTTTCTGTAACTTGAAAAAAGATTATTAATTCATAAAATAATCTAGTTAAACTTTTCTAGTTTCAAAAAATGTTTGATTGGCTAACAAGACCTACCTAATAAATGCTCGAGGAAAATAAATATTTAAAATATATGTATTCTCAAGTTTACTTCTCTAAATGCTAACCATATTCATTATTACTAAAGAACACTTTTTTCTATTCTAGCTACAAAAATCCTAAAATAAATAATTATGATGGAATTTTTCAAAAGAACAAGCTTTAATCTCTTGAATATGCCAATCTCAAATTATTGGATTTGCTAAAGAACTTTATGTGATTAGATGCAAATAAGGAAGAAATTAAGTCATTATTCATTAGTACTAATGAGCATGCTATTCAGGCCTATTTCTCACGTGACAAAAAGTAAGTGGCTAATCCGTAAAGAAAGGTGACTGCAGGGACAAGCACCAATCAGCTGCAGTGCAGGATGGGTATGAACAACCCTGGATCACAGCTTCCCAAATCCTGCACTTGGCAACGATACCCCCATCAAAGCACTTGCCATTTTGCATCATTTTTAGATTTAAAAAAAATGAAAGAAAAAAATCTCTTCAGAGTCAGATTTGTACTTTTCTAAGTGAATACAGTATTCACATCATTTTTTATAAGTATTTTAAGCTTCTTTGTTCTTGTTCTTGCAAAAGGTGGCTACTATCTCTAAAAATATAATTAAAAATTTGTTCATAACTCTTTCATCCTTGTAACAATTCTTCATTCCTTGCATATTCTTCTGCTCTGCGTCCTGTCTAGCCAGACCACAGCTTCCCTTTCCTTCATAATGCCTAGAGCTATTTGTATGCCTCAGCCTCTCTCAGTCTCCCACACCCACCCACTCCCAACACACACATACATGCCATATCTTTGTCTCCATTAAAATAATGTTTCATAAGCCTGGGAGTAGTTAATCTGCTGATGGACTTGATGATCAGCATTCATGAGATTGTCTTTATTTCATAGATCACTAATATGAATCATTTATTTATTCATTTATCAGACATCATGCATCATCTCCTTTGTTGCAGACAGTGTGTTTGGCATTGCAGATATAATTGCAAATAAACTTCAAGTAGTTTACACTTGAATGGCTTTGTTCACATTTAATTAGCTTATATGACATGGAAACATTCTGAAGAGGTTTTTGATGTGTTGTCTAAAACTAGGTATTGGGATCCCTGGTCTGCAGTGCTAATGTCTTCACTTCATTTGCATCCCTGGGGCAACATCAAAGGACTACTGGAAAAGTATTGTGAATGAAGGCATTTAAAGAGCAGTTGTGACTGAATTTACAGTTGCTTAAAAAATGCTGACTAAAAAACGTCCTGATGTTGTATAATGGAAAGCATACTTTTCAGCTTGAATTTTAGGTAGTAGGTTCTAACAGGGAAACCGCTCTTGCTCATTGTCTTACTTTCACAAAGACCGTTGTTTTTTCAAAATCGAGTTACTAAAGAAAACATGTTTTCAAGTTAGGTAAAAAGGGTTTTTAATTAGTGCATCCAACTTCCTTGATCATAATGTTCACCTGGTGTGTCTACGGGTGACAAAGATTCCAACCAAGCATTCCACTTGATTCTGGGAGGTGAAATAGGGAAGTTAATAAAATCACAAAAAGATGTTCTCAATCCAGTTACCACCATAAGCAGCTAGGATTGTCTTTCTGGAAAGCCTGGGAAAGGATGTCACACCTGCTTTAGAATTTTTCTGAACAAGAAATGAGAAAGCTGGGCTATGGGCATCTTCTTATTCCCACTTAAAATTGGCTGCCAGCCACTCCCAGGGAACACTGAATTCCTGGCACTTCCTACCAGTACCACATGGATCAACAAAGAGCATTCAGATGGAAAGTCACAAATGCCTCAGAAGGAAGTGTTATCTTTAATAAAAATAGATTCAGTTTTTTTTATTTTATTGATTGTAGAGGAATCAAGATTTGCTACAACACTATCAGAAAATACTAGCATGGATTCTAAGGTATGGAATACGTAGTAGACATTGACTGTCAGTGGCTTTAGGTTTTGGTATCCATGTGCTAAAGAATATATCACAAGTCTGGAATCTTTAGCATATCTGATTAGAAACCATAGTTAGCATGTACAAATTAAATAGACTAACGAACATCAACTTTGACATCAAATAAAAGACAAATATAGTCAGCCTCCTGAAGCATTCTTTGCATACCGTTTGCTTCTGGGGATAACCCAGCCCAAGATAATTGATACTAGATATGACATACAGTATAGATACTACAATTTCTAGACAGCACTGAAGTGGGTGTGTTCAAGTTAAAGAACATGGTGCTATAGTGGCATAAACGCATAAACACATGCTGAAGAATTTCTATTTTAGATTTGATATCGACTGCTAAATTGAGTTGTATAGTATACTTTTTGTATCTACATTTTTCTTATGTAATTTATGTATCTTCCCTCTTTATTTTAGGTGAGTGCAACTCAAATATTTACTTTATCAAATGAAGTCCTATTTGTAAAAGGCCAATACAAACTTTTAACTATTATACAAATATACATTTAAAACACTTTTTTTACTCTATTATTTTATCATTGTGGTTTAGGATATTTCCCTCTTATGCCAATTTAGAAAATACATACACTGGTGAAGGACACAAAAAAATAACAATCTTGATAATATTTTATGTTTTTTAAAATGGGTTCTTTTGCATTTTGCCTTTAGATATTATACATGGTTTGATTTATGATGTAGTTGCAAATTTATTTTTACTTTTTAGAAGCTGAGCTACACATTTTTTCAAAACAAAAAACAAGTTTTTTTAATATTTTAAAGATGCATTGTGGTAAATTAAAATTTTTCATAAATGTACATATTCCTAGGTGAGAATTAGAATAATATGGCTGGGCAGAGTGGCTCCCTCTATAAACCCAGTACTTTAGGTGGCGAGATGAGAGGATTGCCTGAACCAACGAGTTCGAGGCCAGCCTGGGCAACTTGGAAAGACCTCATCTCCACAATAAATCCAAAAATTAGCCAGGCATGGTAACACATGCCTATAGTTCCAGCTACTTGGAAGGCTGAGCACAGAAGGATCACTTGAGCAGGCTGAGGCTGCAGTGGCCGTGAGCGTGCCACTGCACTCCAACCTATGCAACAGAGCGAGAGACTCCAATTCAAAAAAAAAAAAGAAAAGAAATATTATTGAGTGTGCTTCTCTGTACAGCTAAATTTGGAATTATTTTAAAAATAATTTTATCAGTTATTTGGTCTTACAACCAATTAACCTGAATATGCTTCATTATGGTACTGTCTGAATTAACTATTATTAACTATAGAGTGCTCAAATCTACTCAAAAGGTATTTTCATGATAAAATAAGATGTTATTATCAGTGCATACTGAACCAAAGTTTTGAATCTAAGTGTTGTATAGAAGGCTAAACTTTGAGTATTTCGTCAAAATGTTAGTCTAGAAGTATTGAGATGCTTTAGTGAAGTTCAGCAGATCCATGTCTGAGTCACTACGATATATCACAATATGACCTTGCACATAAAGTTACTTATTACAAACAGTCTAATTTCATTCTTCATTATTTCCTATGCACAATGCATTAACAGATCCCAATGATTGCATACCCAAGTATATCATAATTCCACCCACTTGTTTTCATTGCAAGTGATATTACCCTTGTAAGAATTACAATATTATTCTGATAAGACAATAGATTCACAATGGCTGTTCTTGCGTTTATCATCTATTTTCTATAGAAAAAAGTCAAATGTCACTTTTTCAAAGACTTTGATGGTTCTGATGATCACACTTAGACTGAAATGTGACAGCTTTTGCAATAAGAACTATAAAACACTGATCAAAGAAATTCAAGAAGACACAAACAAATGGAAAAATATTCCATGCTTATGGATAGGAAGAATCAACATTGTTAAGATGTCCATCCTGCCAAAGGCAATCTACAGATTCAACACAATACCCATTAAGTTACCAATATCATTCTTCTCAGACCTGGAAATGACATTATTGAAACATAAACAACCACAAATAGCCAAAACAATCCTTAGCAAAAGAAACAAACCAGGAGGTATCACACTTTCAGACTTCAAACTTTACTATAAGGCTACAATAATCAAAAGAGCCTGGTATTGGTACAAGAACAGGCAAACGGACCAATGGAACATATTAGAGATCTTGGAAGTAAAGCCTCAATTTCTCAATCAATTCATCTTTGACAAAGCCTCCAACAACAACCACTGGGGAGATGAGAACCTATTCAGTAAATGGTGCTGGGAAAACTGGCTGATCATATGCAAAAGATTGAAACAGGACCCCTACATACCACCATGCACAAAAATTAACTCTAAATGGATCAAAAACCTAAATGTAAAACCTCAAACTATAAGAATCTTAGAAAACGAAGGAGACACCTCTTATGGAAATTGGAAATGGCAACCAATTCCTGATCAAAGCCCCAAGTGCCCATACCATAAGAGATAAGATGGAAGAGTGGGACCTCATCAAACTGACAAGCTTCTTCAAAGCAAAAGAAACCATCAAGAGAGAGGGAAGATAGCCCACAGAATGGGAAAAAATATTTGCCAACTCTAAATCTGACAAAGCCTAACATCTAGGATCTACAAGGAATTCAAATGTGCCAAAAGGGAAAAAAAAACCAACCCATTAAAAAGTGGGCAAAAGACATGAATAGACACTTCTCACAAGAAGATATATGGGCAGCCAACAGACACATGAAAAGGTGCTCAACCTCACTCATCATCAGAGAAATGCAAATCAAAACCACATTGAGATACCACCTATCTCCAGTAAGAATGACCATCATTAATAAAACAAACAACAGATGCTGGCGAGGATGTGGAGAAAAAGGAATGCTTCTACACTGCTGGTTGTAATGCAAACTAATGCAACCTCTTTGGAAGACAGTGTAGCAACTTCTGAAAGAACTAGACAATTGACCTTCCATATTACCCAGCAATCCCCCTACCTGGAGGAACTCAAATCATTCTACAAAAAAGATACCTGCACACACATGCTTGCTGCAGTTCTATTTGCAATAGCAAAAACATGGAACCAAACATGCTGCCCATCAAAGTTGAACTTAATTTAAAAATGTGGTACATATAAACAATTGAATTTTATGCAGCCCTACAGAAGGACAAACATATGGACTTTGCAGCAACTTGGATGGATTGAGAGTCTATCAGACTCAGTGATGTATCATAGAAACAAAGAAAAGAGTACCATATGTTCTCACTCATAAGTGGACCTTGAAAAATTATCACAATACTATAAGAAAGGGATTGACAGTAGTGGAAAACTGCTAGGGGAGGGGAGGTGGGATTGGCAAGTGAGGGAAACTGCCAGGGAAGGGGGGGCACACCTCATCAACAAGGGTACCTGCATAATGAACATTTGTATTCCTAACCCTGAATTGTACCCCACATATTTAAAATAAAAAAATCAAAAGTCAAAAATAAACAAATAAATAAATATGTGACAGCCTTCCCTAAGATTACAGTTCCCTAAGTGATCTGTCCAAGCTGACCTGTGCAATCTCATCTTGTACCTCTTCTGCTCACCAATTACAAGTCCATCTCTTTGGTTTTCTTGCTATTCTTTGAAAGCACTCTGTCTGCTTCGACCTGAAAGTTTTTACTCCAGGTATTTCCTCTTTCTAGAATGTTTTATCTCCTTATCTTGCCATATGTAGTCTGTCTTACCATCCAGAGTTCAACTTCAATGCCACCTCCTAAGACAAGATTTCTTCCTTAACCCGTGGGTCCCAAGTAGCCAACAAGTCACTATCTAACATAGCACCTAATTTTACTGTCCTGCATATAATTTAATAACATTTTTTAATTTAATAGGCTTATTTTCTCTATTCTTCAACTAAAACATGCATTCCATGAAGGCAGGAACCAGGACGTCTCCTTCAATCCTATATCCTCAGCAATCAAAATCATTAATAAAATAAAGATGAAAGTCAGTAAAAAAGATACAACTTAAAACTGTTATATTTTGCATAAATATTGCTATCTGACAGTACATTTATATAATTAAAATCTAACAAGATGTGAAAACTAAAATACTAACATGCTTCACTGGGAATAGTAAAAAACAATCTCAGGTTCAAACAGCATATGATATAATAAAGACGTTTGCTATTACCATGATTTTCAGAATACAAATTATATATTAGATTTGTAGAAATGTATTAGTTAAGTCTCCAGCTTACTTATGAGGGAAACATTTTTGAAAAGTACAGAAATTTAGAAACTGTCATTACCTATTGCTTTAAATCTTAAATATTCTTTAAAATTGTCCTTTAGGGAAAAGTTTGTATTTTCAAACATAAAATTCATACCAAATTGTCACCTTTTCCATCTACAATAGCATCAAGGTCGAATTCACTTGATTTGAAAAGTTGCAGTGGTACCCTTCTGTTTAATAATAGTATTTAAGTTATCAAGGTATCTGCTAAAGCATCAGAATTCTCAAGATACTCACCAGATGCCCTGTGTTCATTAGCATTTCATGGATGGCACGAACAAGTTTCAGTAGCTGACAAGTTGAATTATTATTCCATCAGATAGTAGATGTGTTGACAGTGTTGTTAGCAGCGTTCAGAAATAGGACATTGTCCAAACAAGTGCTCTATTTAAAGAATGTGCCTCTTTTGTAAGGAAATTCTAGAGCTGAAGTGTAGTGTCTAAGTAAGGATAAAATAAAAAAACTCTGCAAATTATAATTTAGAAGTATAGTTCATGGTATAACATGAAATATGTCTGTGAGGGATATTTCCAATGTAGAACATTTGTTCACAACAAGCAATAATAGGAAAAATGAAATTTGTTCATTAAAGCATTTGAAAAATATATAGACTAGTAGCTAGTACAGATCAAGATTCACAGTATTTTTATTTCATTATTTTAATGAATTAAGTTATACTTTGTGAAGTTCAAAGCACAATAGAGTAGTTGTAGCTAGAGTTATTTCTAGTATTTCATTAACACATACTTTGGGATGATCCCATTGCTGTGAGAGCAAGAGAGATGCATGATTGAAGAAAGAATTGTGCTGATAATTGGTGTTTACAAATGGTTTACGATTCAGAATGACAAACCATCTGTAAATTTCACTAATTCAGATTACTTATAACTATCTTTCTTTGTTCCTTCTGTGGCACAACCTTTAGCTGCTTGCCTCCTATTAGTCTGATTTTCACTTTCTGGCTTCCTTTGAGTCCAGTTGATCACAAGCCTATGTGGGGATTAAGGAAAGAGGGCACACTGTATAATTTATCTGAAAGTCAATGATCAGCCTCTCCTACAAGCATCCTTTACACACATCCTCATCACTGAAATTCCCTTACACACACAATTCTGGGGTAGAACAGGGCATCTGGCAACAGGGCATCTGGCAACAGGGTATCAAGTAATAATTTCCCATAATAATTATAATTTTCCCAAAATGCAGATCCAAATTGGAAATGTAGATTACTGCTATTCATGCTTGAAGCATGAGCTTTCCCTCTGTGTAAGGTGACAGAAGGGACCACTATAGTCCCTTCCATGAAATACTCAACACATCATCTGTGATCAGCATTACTGGTTGTTTGAAGCTCTTTCAGTTAATTGCATTCTGCTAGAAACCTCTCTGTTCCAGCAAGTCCTTCCAATTTTGCCCCAACTCCTTCTTAACTGTTGGGGCTCTCTCCTGCAGATAATTTTCTGCCTCTTTCAATCTATTTTTATGTAAGAATTCTTTCTTTCAGCCTTAAAACTCGAATTTTGCTCTCTCTTGGAAATATTCTTTTCTGCCTGGAATTGTGAAGTAAAATGAGTATATCTGTATGCATGCATTTGTGTAAAGTGAAGGTCTAAGGTATGCAAATTTTGATTTGATTATCTACCCTTTTTTATTAAGTCTACAATGAAATGAGATTATCTCAACAAGTATGTCACCTGTCAGTTTCACTACTTCCACTTAGTGCCCGATATTAGTTGTTTTACAATTTTGAGTTTTAATATGAGCACATACAATGTTATTCAAATAGTTATAGATATGGAAAATGGGAATTCAAAGTCTTGTGAGGGAGAATCAAGTATATGACTGTGAAGTAGGGACAAAAGAGTACAAAGATTACAATGGACTAAAACAACCTAACTCAGAGAGACTGAAATAATCTCTTCGATGTCCAGTTTCACAGTTTGTGCTAGTCTCCACTTCCTGATTTTGTCCCAGCCTTTTCAATGACATCACAGCTGTCCTCTCAGCACCCTCTCCCACCCAGTGGCAATTATTTACACTTCTTCCAAGCTTTATTATATATAAAATGTTCAATCACATGTGGTTTGGTGATTGTGTAGCATTAAAATAGATGTGAAGGTAAATTTTTGGCATTTTGCTGTCACCTCCCTTCCTTTAATCTTTTTTCAGAAGCTTATGCTCCTAGGGTTTAGGCCGTATCATGTGCTATACACAGTCCCTAGGGAAGACCAGTCTTCAGACTACCAAAAATGTTTTTCTAATGAATCTACTGTCTGCTGGAACAACCATTCAAGGACTTAGCAACAAGTCATTTGTTGTATAGGCTATGTATAAGATAATTACCTTCCTGATGTCTCAAAAATGACTAGAAAATAGAAGTAGGGAACTATAGTACACCAATAATTTTCCAGAATGGTCAAAGACTGAACTCTTAAGGACCATCCATCTACCTCTGTACACATACAAATATAAGAAAAGCATAAAATTTCAGATTTTGAGCATATCAAATTTGGCCAAATCCTTAAACCAATTCTGAACAATCTCACCAAATTTGTAGCTGGATCTCAAAGTCTGCTCAAAGCAGATTCTGTGTAATAGATTCTGGATCCACACTATCTACATTCAAATCTCAATGCCATTCTTTAATTAACCATGCGAAACTTGGTAATTGAGTTTACACCAACTCTGAGGTATTTTTAAAATTTTTTCATTGATTAATAGGTACACCTACATTCTACCTTTAAAAATTGACAAGGTGTATTCGTAAAGCACTTGAAATAATGAGCAAATATAATTTCTACTATGTAAAATTTTACTAAGTAAAATAGTATGTGGACACTGGTAAGGTCCTGGATCGTCCGTGTTTTTTATTATTATTTTTTTTTGCATTATATACCCAGTCCCTTGAGCAATGAATATCTGCCAATAGCAAGTACTCAGTAATTTCTTTTAATTAATAAGTAAGAGAATAAATGAATCTGATATTTTCTTGCATTTCTAGCATCAAGAAATGGAAGAAAGAAATGTAAAACCTTAGCAGACAATTGCTATAGCTGCCTTTTACTTTATTAAATCTAATGTTATTAATTTTAGAATACATTATTATAAAGTAACTAAGAAAAATAAAATAAAATGACAAGCATTACTAGTAAAATTTTGCATGTGTTAAATGTATACAAAAAACAAATCACCGTTACCTGGAAATAAGAGTGTTTAGGGTCAGCCTCAGTCCTATTCTTCCCAGCTGTCATTAAGATGCTGAGGCTGTTCACAGTATAGACAAAATAAAAAAATTTGGAAAACCAGAAGGAATGTCTGTAATTACAACCACAAGTAGTGACTTCCTTTGTAAACATCTTCATATTCAAGACACAAACATTGTGCCTTCTGTTTTGATGACCACACCTCAAATATTTAGGTCTTTTGACTTACCATCTCATTCCATTATTTACTAATTTGGCAAATATTTATGCAATATCTTACTCCACTACTGTCTAAGGGTAGTGATACAAAGGCTTATGATTTAAAGAAACATCATTTGGGTTCATACTGGAACACATACATATAGTAAAGTAAAAGCTAGATTTTGATAGTACAAGGAGAAAAACAACCTATAACAAAAAACCAAAATACACATACATCTCTAGCCACATTGTAGTTTTTAGAAAACAATTATCTAACAAAGTATTAACAATTATTATCAGCTATAACATTGTTATATTTGCTCAAGTAATTGCAAAACCAAGGGTTTTTACCCCATTAGTTCAGATTACTAGCTAAAGCATTTGAGATCTTTATAAAGTCTCAGTTAAAGATAAACAACAACAAACTTTTAGATATTGTTATATTAGAAACTTTTACCTGATTTGGTATTTTGATATCCAAAATTCAAACCATTTTTTAATGGACTTTCCAAGCCGGGCTCAGTGGCTCAGCCTGTAATCCCGCGCCTTTGGGAGGCTGAGGTGAGTGGATTGCCTGAGCCCACGGGTTCGAGACCTGCCTGGTTAACTTGGCGAGACCTCATCTCTACAATAAATCAAAAGAAAAATTAGCCGGGCATGGTAGCGCATGCCTGTAGTTCCAGCTACTTGGAAGGCTGAGGCGGAAGGATCGCCGGAGCCCAGCAGGTCGAGGCTGCAGTGGCCGGGAGCGGCCACTGCACTCCAGTCTGGGTGACAGAGTGAGACTCCAACTCAAAAA
>CAUYQG010084777.1:0-16010 GCA_963574415.1 Tarsius wallacei | reverse complement strand
TTCTCACAGTCAGCAGATGTTTTTGATGCATAGTTTAAATTTTGCAATTTTTTTCTTCAGTTCTGCTCATTACTGGTCATCCTGACCTTTCTTCATCAGTGACACTTTCTCTCTCCTCAGAAAAACATTTAATTCATTTTTTTTTTGAGTTGGAGTCTCACTCCGTCGCCCAGACTGGAGTGCAGCGGTCGCTCCCAGCCACCGCAGCCTTGACCTTCTGGGCTCTGGCGATCCTTCTGCCTCAGCCTTCCAAGTAGCTGGAACTACAGACGCGCACTACCACACCCAGCTAATTTTTTGATTTATTGTAGAGACGAGGTCTCGCCAAGTTGCCCAGGTGGGTCTTGAACCCACAGGCTCAGGCAATCCACTCACTTTGGCCTCCCAAAGCGCAGGATTACAGGCTGAGCCACCGAGCCCGGCAGCTTTTTCTTTTTTCTGAGTTGGAATCTCACTCTGTTGCCAAGGCTGGAGTGCAGTGGCACACTCAGTCACCACAGCCTGGACCTGTTGGGCTCAGGCGATCCTCAGGCGATCCTTCTGCCTTCCAAGTAACTGGGACCACAGGCATGCGCCACCTCACCCAGTTAATTTTTTTGATTTTAGAGAGAAGGTCTTGCCATGTTGCCTAGGCTGGTTTTGAACCCATGGGCTCAGGAAATCCTCTTGCCTCTGCCTCACAAAGTGCTGGGATTACAGGTGTGAGCCACCGCGCCCAGCTAAACATTCTTATAAGAAACTAAAATGCCAAAGCAATTTGTTGGGGCAGTAAAGTATAAGTGCTTCATCTGGAGTCTGGTAGGCCTGGATCTGTCGGCTCTGCAACATACGTTGGCCTAATAGATTCACCTGTAAATGAATAACAAATAATAGAAATTCATCTATAAATGAATGTTAACACCTATGTCAAACGTTGAAAGGCTTTTAAAAATAACAAGGCCAGGCTGGGTGACTCAGCCTGTAATCCCAGCACTTTGGGAGCACGAGGGCTTGAGACCACCCCAGGCAACTTGGCGAAACCTCGTCTCTACAATAAAGTAAAAAATTAGCCGGGCGTAGTAGCGCATGCCTGTAGTTCTGGCTACTTGGAAGGCTGAGGCGGAAGGATCGCCAGAGCCCAGCAGGTCGAGGCTGCGGTGGCCGGGAGCGTGCCACTGCATTCCAGCCTGGGTGACAGAGTGAGACTCCAACTCAAAATTAATTAATTAAGACAATACATAAAACCCTTAGGCTGGCACAAACTAAGTGCTCACTAAACAGCTGCTTATTGGAACTCTTAATGAAACCGAACCTGTGTGTAAACTACGAATCCCACAAAGGCTGGACGCCAGCTGCGAGGCATCATTCTGGCGAAGTTGCAACATTGCGGGACGAGGCCTTTGTCGAAGGAGGGACAAAGACGGCCCAGGGAGGTGGTAAACCCTACATCCCGGCCTGCGGAAGAACCTATGGTCTGAGTCTTTTTTGGAGCCACTAGGACTTTTTGTTGTTGTTGTTCCCAATTCCCACATTTAGAAGCGACCCCTTTTCTTGACCGAAGTCCTGAAAGTACCAGCAAGCCTAGTTTTCCTAAAACGTGCCGTGTCCCCTCGGCCACGCACCGACGATGACAAACTCACTGCCCACAGTCCGCAAAACGCCCACCCGGCAAAAACGAGACCCGCCTCAACCATGCGACCAGAAGGGAAGCACCTCCTGGGCCGCCCCCAACCGCCTAGGAAAGGGTGACTTCCGGAGGCGACAAACGGAGGGCGTTGTGAGGGCGACAGGAAGAGGAAGACAAAGTTTTAGCTGGTTAAAACAGTGCCGCTTGAAATGTTCTGCCTGCCAAGATTTTGACTAGATAAACGAGGCATAATCTCCAGTCTCCAAACTCCAAGGTCCATACAAGCGTCTACAGCCTCTCTTGAGGCAATCGTAAAGTCCTATCCCGTAATTTTTTTTTCCCCCAGGCATTTATGATGGCCACCTCAACCTTCAATCGCTCAAGCGCGCGCACAGAAGTAAACGCCACGGGGGGGAAGGCGGTGCTTAAGTATGTACGCATGCGTAGTCCAACTCACGCAGGCGCAGTACGTTCCCCGGGCGACGGCGGCGGCGGCTCTTCGGGGTGTTCGGCTCTCTCCCATCTAGGCCGGCCCCGGCCCGTCTCGCCCCCAGGAGGCCACTGTTTGGGGACGCGGACTTTCTCGTCGTGCCCCACAAAAGTAAAGTTTGGGGACCTGGGGAAGCCGGAAGTACCGCCTTGAGATACCCAAATACTATCGGAGAAACGGAAGTGGCCGTCGGTGGCAATTTAGGGGAGACCGGAAGTGACGGTACCGTGGGGAAGTTGGAGGCGGAGCTGGGGGTATTGAGGTGTGTGTATGTTTGTTTGACTGTGTGTTAGTAGCGTCGTTCTGGTGGAACACCGTGGGAAGGCAGAAGAGGGGGGTAGTCAGCTAGCCGGTCCGACCCCCCCCGTGAGTGTTTGCCATTTCGGATCTGTAATGATTTAGGCGGGTTCGATGGGCGTGGCGCGCGTGCGCGAAACCACTTTCTCCGCTGAGTCTGGCGCGACCCCCGCTGTCGCGTTGTCCTAGGATTTACCGATCTCTGGAGCCCTTGTTCTGTCGTGGCCGGTGATGACACTTGTCTCTGGTCTAGTGCTTCCTTCTTTCCCTGCTTCCTAACCCGACTGGCTCTCGCTTATTGTGATTGGCATCTTGGAGCCCCTCCCACCTCTAGTCCTCCTGATCCTGTGCAGTCAATCTCCTGCCCTTTGTGTTTCTCTCCCTGTGCCCCGGAATCAGAAGAGGGATAGGGGAGGATGTGAGTGTGTGTGTTTGTGCAGGATAAACTTTTTAGATATTGGGGTGGGCATTTATAAATAAATGCCTAGGAGACTTCCGGGTATATAAAGTCTGCTCTGGGCGACAGCGGGCCTCCTTACCTTCGTCCTTCCTTAGAGACCTGCCAGCCATGGAGCCCAAAAATAGTACCAGTACCGCCATGGAGGAGCCTGACAGCCTCGAAGTGCTGGTGAAGACCCTGGACTCTCAAACTCGGACCTTTATTGTGGGGGCCCAGGTGAGACAACAGTACTTCTGGAAGATATTTATTAGTTCGTCCTCTTGTAGGCCTCGTAGGCTTTGAGGAATAAGACTTATTTTCTGGTCATTAAATTTTCTCTTCATTGATCCCTTTGTTTATATGCTAATAGAACATTTTCTGATGTTCTTTGTTGAGTGAGGCTGATTTTGCTCTTCCTTCTAACACCTTGATAGAACTCAATGCAGAGGGAGATACAGAAGAAGAAGGAATCTGTGTCATCATCACTGATGGTCCCCAACCCAAAGGGGTAGACATGGCTCCTGCCTTTGGGAAGGGAAACAACAAGGGACCCCAAACAAGTGTGTCTTATAGTATGTCAAGTATATACTGTGTTCTTTTTATTTTTCTTTCTTTTTTTTGAATCAAGTCTAACGCCCAGGCTGGAGTGCAGTGGCATGCTCATGGCCACTGCATCCTTTACCTGCTGGGCTCAGGTGATCCTTCTGCCTCAGCCTTCCAAGTAACTGGAACTATGGGCGTGTGCCACCACGCTTGGCTAATTTTTTTTATTTATTGTAGAGACAAGGTTTTGTCAAGTTCCCCAGACTGGTCTTGAACCCACAGACTCAGGCAGTCCTCTTGCCTCTGCCTCTCCAAGTGCTGGGGTTACAGACGTGAGCCACCATGCTGGGCTAAACTGGTTTTTTTGTTTTTTTTTTGAGTTGGTGTCTCACTCTGTCGCCCAGGCTGAAGTGCAGTGGCATACTCATGACCACCCCAGCGTCGACCTCTGGGCTCAGGTGATCCTTCTGCCTCAACCTTCCAAGTAGCCGGAACTACAGGCACATGCTACCATGCCTGGCTAATTTTTGATTTATTGTAGAGATGAGGTCTCACCAAGTTGCCCGGGCTGGTCTGGAACCCATGGGCTGAGGCAATCCACGCGCCTTGGCCTCCCAGAGTGCTGGGATTAGAGGCTGAGCCACCAAGCCCGGCCTATACTGTATTCTTAAAGGCTAGATGTAAGAACCCATCATGGAGGTAGAACCCTAGTAGATTTTTGAGTGGAATTATTAATATTTGTAGCATGATTTAAATCTGTCATGCTTAATGCCTTGGACACAGCTATCTGTGTGTTTACTCCTGTGGTAGTTGGAAACAAAATTGCATGTGGGTTGATTTTTGGTTTTTCTAAAACATGGCATTACATGTATTTAAGAAAGCCATATAGACTTCTGTGATTAAATATGTGGTATTTCCTGGGTAACCCCGTCAGTTCCCCTCCCACTGTGGGAGCTTCCCTGTCCTCTCAATAAATCCTGCTTTCTCAAAAAAAAAAAAAAGATATGTGGTATTTCCCAAGAGTCAGTTGTCTAGGGAAAAATGTTTTTCTTTTGCTCCTTTCTTCTTTTTTTTTGTTGAGTTGGAGTCTCACTCTGTTGCCCATACTGGAGTGCAGTGGCTGCTCCCGGCCACCACAGCCTCGACCCGCTGGGCTCCGGCGAGCCTTCTGCCTCAGCCTTCCAAGTAGCTGGAACTATAGGCGCGCGCTACCACACCCAGCTAATTTTTTGATTTATTGTAGAGATGAGGTCTCGCCAAGTTGCCCAGGTGGGTCTCGAACCCACGGGCTCAGGCAATCCACCCACCTCGGCCTCCCAAAGCGCGGGATTACAGGCTGAACCACCGAGCCCGGCTTCTTTCTTCTTGATTAGTCTTCCTTCGTTAATTTGATTCCTGGTGCCATCTTCTTTGCCATTGTTTTTATCTTGGAGATTGCAGGGTTGTCTATAGTAAATAAACTCCAGATTTTATTTTGTGTTTGGTAAGGGGTCACTGGTATCTCTGTTTTTGGATTTTTAACCTGAGCTTCATTAAGTTTATTGTCTGTTTTGACAGGTGTTATATCAAGGGAAGATACACATTCCCTTGGGAGTCAGGTAGAGAAGGAGAGGAAGGAATATTCTAGTTGGCTTTTTTGTTTCTCGCTCGTGTTACTTATTTATGTTTTGAACTTTTTTTTTTTTGAGTTGGAGTCTCACGACCTACTGGGCTTAGGCGATCCTTCCACTTCAGCCTTCCAAGTAGCTGGAACTACAGATGCACGCCACCATGCCTGGCTAGTTTTTTTTGTGTGATTTATTGTAGAGACGAGGTCTCACCAAGTTGCCCAGGCTGGTCTTGAAACCCTGGGCTCAAGGTGGTCTTCTCGCCTCAGCCTCCCAATGTGCTGGGATTACAGGCTGAACCACTGTTCCCAGCCTGTTTTTGGATTTTTAACCCGAGCTTCATTAAGTTTATTGTCTGTTTTGACAGGTGTTGTCTCAGTTTAAGGGTTTGCATATTAATTATCTCACAATCAATACAGATGGGCATTCCTTGATGGTTTTACTCCTCACCATTAGTTGTCCTTCTTTTCTTCCTCTTTTCTCCATTCTCTGATTCCTATATGTACCTCTTCTTTGCAGATGAACGTAAAAGAGTTTAAGGAGCACATTGCTGCTTCTGTCAGCATCCCATCTGAGAAACAACGACTTATCTATCAGGGGCGAGTTCTGCAAGATGATAAGAAGCTCCAGGAATACAGTAAGGGGGTTGGACAGGCAGTTCAGAGGTTGAGGCTGCTGTCTGGAGGGATGAGCTGAGGCTATGAGTTCACCTGATCATACAGTGATTTGGCGTGTATCTGTTTTTTTCTGCAGATGTCGGAGGAAAGGTTATCCACCTGGTGGAACGGGCTCCTCCTCAGACTCAGCTCCCTTCTGGGGCATCTTCTGGGACAGGGTCTGCCTCAGCCACCCATGGTGGGGGACCCCCGCCTGGTACTCGGGGCCCTGGGGCTTCTGTTCATGACCGGAATGCCAACAGCTATGTCATGGTTGGAACCTTCAATCTTCCTGTAAGCTTGTGTTCCACAAGGGAGGGTTTTTGTGGGAAAGGGTAGCTTTGATTTTGGTGGCAGCAAGGAGTTACTAAGGTAGATATCTCAGATTTAGAGTATTTAGATTGGGTTTGGAGTGCCCTGTGGTCTACTGTTGGCCTCCAACTTTGAGGAGAAATGGAGCTGGGGCTCCAGAGAATGAATTGGAAGTATGGAGGCCTTAGTGTTTGGCTTCTCCCAGAACAACTTCCCTTACCCTTTCCCCAGAGTGACGGCTCTGCTGTGGATGTTCACATCAACATGGAACAGGCCCCAATTCAGGTATCAAGGGGCCTGGGAGGGTCAGGGAAGGGGATCTGGGAGAAGGAGGCTGTGAGGTGTGGGTGGACCTGGCTGAGGAGATGACTGGGACCTGGTTCAGTGGGTGGTAGAAGTCATGGCTTCGTCTCAAACCTGCCCTGATCATCCTTCTCTTATTGTAGAGTGAGCCCCGGGTACGGCTGGTGATGGCTCAGCACATGATCAGGGATATACAGACCTTACTATCCCGGATGGAAGTAAGTGGCCAAGTCTGGCTAGGGTTTCTCCCCACCCTTCCTCCCCCTTTTCTCTCAGCCTGGGAGTGGGAGCATGACTGGCCATTTCCATAGGACTCAGCCTTCCTAATCTAGTTTCTTCTCTGTAATATTCATTCTCCTGGGCAGAAAAAGTATCTTTGTGAGGCTATCTTGTCCCTACAAACTCTCTTGGTGCCTGGTATCTGGGGAGTTTGTTTCAGACTTGTCAGATAACTCTCGTAGCACCTCTTTTCAATTAAAGGAGGATTCCATACTTTTAATTTTATAATTGTCATGCTCGATATTGGTATGTCCTAGCTTCATTAGTTTGTATTGCAACTGCAACCTCTAACTTTTCCCTTTCTTCTTGTGGAGGTTAGGACACCCTAATTCCTACTCTTGGTTAATAATTTATTTACAAATAGCAGAGGTGTTTATTGTGCATCTAATTTGTGCCAGTCTTATGCTAGTTGCTAGAGAGTCAAAGATGTGAATGCAAAACCCTGCCTTCAGAGAGCTTAGTTAGAGCACCTTTTCCACTCAGTCTCATTTGACCTGAGTGATCCTCTGCAGCAGTCTTATTCTGCTTTTGGTAACCTGACTCTCCCTCACCTTCAGTGTCGAGGGGGTCCTCAAGCGCAGCACAGTCAGCCGCCCCCACAGACGCCAGCTGTGGCCCCGGAGCCAGTAGCCTTGAGCTCTCAAACACCAGAAGCAGTCGAAAGTGAAGCACCTCCTCGGGAGCCCATGGAGGCAGAAGAAGTGGAGGAGCGTGCCCCAGCCCAGAGCCCAGAACTTACCCCTTCTGGCCCAGCCCCAGTGGGCCCAACACCTGCCCCAGAGACAAATGCACCCAAGTGAGAGATGGAGGGAACTTTGGGGTGGTGGGCACATCCTAAGTGAAGTATGAGAACCAGGAAAGTTATGATGGGAGGAGAAGGATTGCTTGGAGGTATTACAGAGTTAGCATTGAGGGGCACAGGGAACTCTTGGTGTAGTTAAATGAGGTTAGGACTGGCAGCTAAGCAGAAGCACTACTCACTGGGGTAAAAAATCCAAATTGTGCTTCTTGATCCTGAACAAAATTCTCTTCCCTGAGTTCATCTAGGCTCCATCTCTTTTTTGGAGTTAGCGTCTCACTATTATAGGTCTAGGATTGTGGTGGGGGAGGTGGGAACAGTTGATTTTCTTCTTTCCATCTTCCTATGAGTGGGAGTAAAGAAAAGAAGCTCTGCTAGTCCGGGGAGCCATTGGGCCAGGGCTCTGAGAGGCCAGAGAGTGGGCAGGTGGTGGTCCCTGTCGACTATGAGGTTGAGAATCTGTAGGAAACTTTGGCTGACTGCCCCTTGGGGGATGTCCACAGCCATCCTTCCCCTGCGGAGTATGTCGAAGTGCTCCAGGAGCTGCAGCGGCTGGAGAGTCGCCTCCAGCCCTTCCTGCAGCGCTACTACGAGGTCCTGGGCTCTGCTGCCACTGCGGACTACAACAACAATGTGAGTCCTTTGGTGACCCTGCCCCCTCTCCTCAGCCGCAGTACTCCCAAAATAGTACAGGCTGAAATCCAGATAACCCCTCCCCTCCCTCCAAAAACATTGCAACAAAACAGTTTCCCTTTAGACATGTCAGCAAGTGTTCTTTCCCTCCCTTAGAGGGAAGGTGGTAATCTTTGCTATAACTACTGTCCTTGTAGCCCTGAGCAAATTATTTAGGAAGTTTATAAAGTGAGAGATTAGTAGATGACGACTTACTGATTCAATGTAGTGTTTGTTTTAATAGGAAGTTACTTATGTGTATAAAATAGAACTTATTTGCAAAGATTGGGTCTACACAGCAGCTTCCAAGGACCTAACTGAAGGGTTAGAGAACATGGTATTCTTAGAAAGCATTATTGCTGTTATTAGTGAGGCGGACTCCAACCTAATATTTTCTCTCTTTCTGTATTGGTTGGGGGGAATGCAGCACGAGGGTCGGGAGGAGGATCAGCGGTTGATCAACTTGGTTGGGGAGAGCCTGCGACTCCTGGGCAACACCTTTGTGGCACTGTCTGACCTGCGCTGCAATCTGGCCTGTGCACCCCCACGACACCTGCATGTGGTCCGACCCATGTCTCACTATACCACCCCTATGGTGCTCCAGCAGGCAGCCATTCCCATCCAGGTGGGTTGTGGGGGTCTGGCCTGAGGGACAATGGAGGGGTGTTAGTGAAATGACTCTGGGTAGCTGCTGGGCCTGAAGAAGGTTAGAAGGGGAGGAGACTTTGGAAACACATGGTAATGAAGGATGACAAGACTTTAGGGGTATATCATGGGGTGCTCTGAGTTAGGTTCTTGTATTTTTCTCCTGTCTATCCAACTGTCTTTTCCAGATCAACGTGGGGACCACTGTGACCATGACAGGGAATGGGACTCGGCCCCCCCCAACTCCCAATGCGGAGTCATCTCCCCCTGGCTCTGGGCAGACCTCATCCCTGGCTCCATCTTCTACCACTGTTGAGTCCTCAACTGAGGGGGCTCCCCCACCAGGGCCAGCTCCCCCGCCAGCCGCCAGCCACCCGAGGGTCATCCGGATTTCCCACCAGAGTGTGGAACCTGTGGTTATGATGCACATGAACATTCAAGGTAAGTTAGGATTGGTCTCTGGTGGTGAAGAGCAACACAATGGGGAAGGTTGGTGCTGAAGTGTGAGGGAGTGAGGAGGGGAAGGGAGAGGGCAGTGCTGGTGGTGGTAGCAGGGGGACCAGAGCTGCAGCTTTAGTTGGCATGTGGGGAGGGGCAGGAGTGCTTTGCACTTGAAGATGTGTTTGTATGGTGAAGGGGGCACCTCCTGCCTGTCTAGATGGAGGGAAAGGTAAGTTTTCTGGCTGGGGGATTAGGGGTTTGAAGGATGGCTAGTTTCAAGAGGATAAAATTAGACTTTGACTCCGCCTATCTCAGGGCCACTCTCTCTGTCTCCCTGCCCAGATTCTGGCACACAGCCTGGTGGTGTTCCGAGTGCTCCCACTGGCCCCCTAGGACCCCCTGGTCATGGCCAGACCCTGGGTAAGAGTGAGGGCATCAGAGCAGGCTGATCTCTGGATAAAGAAGGGGAAGGGCTGAGAGGGTGGGTTGAAGGGGTCCAGGTTCAAGGTTACATCAGACCCGCCCCCCAGGCTCCACCCTCATCCAGCTGCCCTCCCTGCCCCCTGAGTTCATGCACGCCGTCGCCCACCAGATCACTCATCAGGCCATGGTGGCAGCTGTTGCCTCCGCGGCCGCAGGTAATGACCTGGAATGGGAGCCTGGGAGGTGGGGCATAGTCCATGGTGGCGGGTGCCGTTGGCTGGCAGGCAAGGGCCTGGCCCTCAGCTCTCTTGGGTCTCTCTTCTCTTCCACCCACAGGGCAACAGGTGCCAGGCTTCCCAACAGCTCCAACCCGGGTGGTGATTGCCCGGCCCACCCCTCCACAGGCTCGGCCTTCCCATCCTGGGGGGCCCCCAGTCTCTGGGGCTCTGGTGAGCAGGGATGGGGGAGTTAGGGATGAGTATGGGGAGAGAACCCTGTGGTGGCACATGAAAGGGCAGGACTGAAATCCTCCCCTCCTCTCTAGCAGGGCGCTGGACTGGGTACCAATGCCTCATTGGCCC
Organism: Tarsius wallacei; assembly: GCA_963574415.1. NCBI lineage: Eukaryota > Metazoa > Chordata > Mammalia > Primates > Tarsiidae > Tarsius > Tarsius wallacei. Next base: position 5,917 of record CAUYQG010084777.1, on the reverse strand, counting down.
AGATGGTGAGCGGCCTTGTGGGGCAACTTCTTATGCAGCCTGTCTTAGTGGGTGAGTTTTTGTTCTTCCCTACCTCAGACTTTAATGTCTGACACTTCTTTCTTAGTCTGCTCACTGGCACTTTCCAATTCTTTCCATATTTTCTTGGTTCTTGATTTTCTGCTGGAAAGACTGGAACAGGTCTGCTGTAGTATCTTGTTTGTCTTCAGATTTAGACTTTCTTTTGTTGATCCCTTACAGCTCAGGGGACCCCAGGAATGGCTCCACCTCCAGCTCCTGCCACTGCTTCAGCCAGTGCTGGCACCACCAACACAGCTACCACAGCTGGCCCCGCACCTGGGGGGCCTGCCCAGCCTCCTCCCCCCCAACCGTCCACGGCTGATCTTCAGTTTTCTCAGCTCCTGGGGAACCTGCTGGGACCTGCAGGGCCAGGGGCTGGAGGGCCTGGCATGGCTTCTCCCACCATCACTGTGGCAATGCCTGGTGTCCCTGCCTTTCTCCAAGGCATGACTGACTTCTTGCAGGTGAGTGGCTGGCCCTTCACCTTACCTTTCCTGTTTCCCAACCCAGCCAGGCAGTGGTGCCTTTTTGCTATTATATAGTCACTGGGCTACAGCCCCTAATGACATGTCAGGGTAAGGGATTTTGAGAATTCATTCATTGACTCCAGAACGCCCGTTTTGGAGTTGAGGTGAGGAAAATTAGGCTTAGAGAAACAAAATATAGTAATTGGGGTCACTGCTTTCTGACTTAATCTTTCAGAGGGCAAGAAAGATAGTTGTTCAGCCTAACTCTGTTGTTAAATACCTACTCATAAGTATTCTGCTGTAAGGAATAATGACCAGAATATAACTTCCCATCTTCCCAGACCTCTGTTCGTTTGTGCCCTCTTGTTGCCATTTTATGTTGTTATTCCTATTCTCACTTCACTTTTATTTCTTCTCTGTTTGACAGGCAACACAAACAACCCCCCCACCACCTCCACCCCCCCCGCCCCCACCTCCTGCCCCAGAGCAGCAGACCACGCCCCCACCAGGATCCCCTTCTGGTGGTGCAGGGAGTCCTGGAGGCCTGGGTCTTGAGAGCCTGTCACCAGAATTTTTTACCTCAGTGGTACAAGGTGTGCTGAGCTCCCTGCTGGGCTCCTTGGGGGCTCGGGCTGGCAGCAGTGAAAGTATTGCTGCCTTCATACAACGCCTCAGTGGATCCAGCAACATCTTTGAGCCTGGAGCTGATGGGGCCCTTGGTGAGCAAAAGGGGAAACCTTGGCCTGCTCTAGGAAGGGGCAGCCAAGAAGGTAGATGGCCTTTGTTTAGGGATGTTGGCACAGTGGGAGGAAATGGATGGAGGCTAGTGATGAGTAGGCAGGCCAGGTGGTAAAGACCATTGCTAACTTTGGCCCCTGTCCCCAGGATTCTTTGGGGCCCTGCTCTCTCTTCTGTGCCAGAACTTCTCCATGGTGGATGTAGTGATGCTTCTCCATGGGCATTTCCAGCCACTGCAGCGGCTTCAGCCCCAGCTGCGATCCTTCTTCCACCAGCATTACCTGGGTGGTCAGGAGCCCACACCTGGTAACATCCGGGTAAATGAAGGCTGGGTCTCCCAGAGTCTCCCCTTTGCATGTTCAATTTCTTATTCCTGACTCTGCTTCTCTGTCAGTTAAAGCTGCGATTGCCCATAGAAGCCCTGGACTTGTTGGTTGTTGAAGGGAGGAGTCTCTTTAGGACTGAGGCTTGGAACTAAACCTGTTCTGTTTCTCCCACAGATGGCAACCCACACATTGATCACAGGGCTAGAAGAATATGTGCGGGAGAGTTTTGTGAGTAACCCTTCTCTAGCCTCTTCCTCTTGTGGGCCTGTTCATGGTGGCTGATATTCCCTGTTGCTGCCTCCTCTACTCCCAGTCTCTTGTGGTTCCTGATTTTAGGATCTTTGTATACTTTGTGTCTCAGTCTTTGGTGCAGGTTCAGCCAGGTGTGGACATCATCCGGACAAACCTGGAATTTCTCCAAGAGCAATTTAATAGCATTGCTGCTCACGTGCTGCACTGCACAGGTCAGGGGCTGGCTAGGCCAGGGTGTGTGGGGCCTATTAGATGTGCGCGGCTGCTGAGTGCTGACATTCCTTCCTTATATCTTGCCCACAGACAGTGGGTTTGGGGCCCGGTTGCTGGAGTTGTGTAACCAGGGCCTGTTTGAATGCCTAGCCCTGAACCTGCACTGCTTGGGGGGACAGCAGATGGAGCTTGCTGATGTTATCAATGGCCGAATTGTAAGCACCACCCAGCCCCAGTTCCCCAGCCTTTTGTTTCCTGAGGTTTTCATTTTTCTTCTCTCAACTGCCATTTTGTACCCTGGATCTGATATATTCCAAAAGCTGCTTGGGGGTTTTGTGTTCCAAATCTACTTTCTACCACTCAGCGTCGTATGTCTCGTGGGGTGAATCCCTCCTTGGTGAACTGGCTGACCACTATGATGGGACTGAGGCTTCAGGTGGTACTGGAGCACATGCCTGTAGGCCCTGATGCCATCCTCAGATATGTTCGCAGGATTGGTGATCCCCCCCAGGTAAGGGACCTGATGGGCTGTGGGGTCAGGGGACTTTCGGAAACTGGAAAGATCTGAGAAGAGACCTTTGACCTATTCTCTTCCTTTGTCCAATTTCACAGCCACTTCTTGAAGAGCCAATGGAAGTTCAGGGGGCCGAAAGAACTTCCCCTGAGCCTCAGGTACCATCAGGGGTGGTTGAGGGGCCAGATAATGAGTGTAGGGCTGGGGGAGAAAGGGCTGGAGGCTAAGAATTCTGAAGCCTGGATATTCCTGCCATCTGACTGCTAGCGAGAGAATGCTTCCCCAGCCCCGGGAACAACAGCAGAAGAGGCCATGTCCCGAGGTCCACCTCCTGCTCCTGAAGGGGGCTCCCGAGATGAACAGGATGGAGCTTCTGCTGAGACAGAACCTTGGGCAGCTGCTGTTCCCCCAGTAAGTGTCAGGAAGTGATCCCCTGAGTCAGGCAGCTGAAAGTCTTGGGAACTACTTCTTTCTAATCTTTTCTCCCCAGGAATGGGTCCCTATCATCCAGCAGGACATTCAGAGCCAGCGGAAGGTGAAACCGCAGCCCCCTCTGAGCGATGCCTACCTCAGTGGTATGCCTGCCAAGAGACGCAAGGTTGGTTTTCCTCTTACCTGAGGATCTCTCTTTATCCAGATTCCCGTCTTGCTTAGAATCAGACTGTTTAGAGCTGGAAGGAGCTCTACCTAGTTCAGTGTCCTCATTTAATGAGGAAACTTTTCTGGGATTCAGACTTGCTCATGGTTGTGTAACCCCACAGGATTTTACTTTAGTCTGTTAGCAGCAGTCCTGTCATAGTCCCTTAGCTGCTCATTCCCCGTATGACAAGGGCCCACTTTTCTTTAATGTGGGCTTCCTCTTGTGGATTAGCTAGCTCTGAATCCCAGATGGCTTGACCTCTTCTGCCCCTCTTGTTTTGAAGAGCACGTTCGGCACAAAACTTTGTTTTTAGCCAGAGCCAAACAGAATTAGGAAGGCATTTTTGCTGTCAAAACCACATGTGGACTATTTCCCCTCTCTCCACTAGCATGGAGACTCAGTGGTTGACTCATGGAAAGGGTGAGCTGGGTGGTGGCACTGGATCTGACGTTGATCCTCTTTTCCCTCCCAACCCCCTGTCCCCCAGACAATGCAGGGTGAGGGCCCCCAGCTGCTTCTCTCAGAGGCCGTGAGCCGGGCAGCTAAGGCAGCCGGAGCTCGGCCCCTGATGAGCCCCGAGAGCCTGAGCCGGGACCTGGAGGCACCAGAGGTTCAGGAGAGCTACAGGCAGCAGGTGCCGCCACCTTGAAGCAGAATAGGGATGGTTTAGCGGGAGGGGTTGGGCTAGGGTCCCTTTCCCTGGATCCCTTCAGAGATGAACTGGTCATTCTGGGGCGACTACCACTTGATGTTTAAAGCGTTTCTCCCTGTGGCAACTGGGAATGCTTGACAATGCCAGACTGGGCTGCTGACAGTGTGTGGCTGGTGGGGGAAGTGTTAGCTCCCGAGGGATGGCCTTATGTGCTTGCTGGGATCATAGGGGCTCAGCCAGTGCTCCGCCAACCAACTTGCTTTCTCTTTCTAGCTCCGGTCTGATATACAAAAACGACTGCAGGAAGACCCCAACTACAGCCCCCAGCGCTTCCCTAATGCCCACCGGGCCTTTGCTGATGATCCCTAGCTCTGTTCTATGGCCCTTTCTCATCAGGGGACCATCTCCCCCTCTTCCTTCACAGTATTTAAGAAATAAAAGTCAGATTTTTCTGGCTGTTTTGTCTCTAGTTTTCATCGTCAAGTAGTCTTCTCTCTTAATCTTGTGTGATTATTACTATTATTTTTTGAGTTGGAATCTCACTCTGTTGCCCTCGCTAGAGTGCAGCGGCACTCTCATGGCCACCACAGCCTCGACCTGCTGGGCTCAGGCAATCCTTCCACCTCAGGCTTTCAAGTAGCTGGAATCACAGGTGTGTGCCACTATGCCTGGCTAATTTTTTTGATTTATTGTAGAGATGAGATCTCGCCAAGTTGCCCAGGCTGGTCGTGAAACCCTGGACTCAGGCAGTCCCCTCACCTCTGCCTCCCAAAGTGCTGGCATTACAGGTGTGAGCCATCATGCCCAGCTTCACTTTTCAAGATACTAGTTTTTGTTTTTGTTTTTTTTGAGTCAGAGTCTCACTCTGTCGCCCAGGCTGGAGTGCAGTAGCATGCTCCTGGCCACCGCAGCCTCGACCTGCTGGGCTCCCAGCGATCCTTCCACCTCAGCCTTCCAAGTAGCTGGAACTAAAGGCACACGCTACCACGCCTGGCTCATTTTTTAATTTATTGTAGAGATGAGGTCTGGCCAAGTTGCCCAGGTGTGTCTCGAACCCATGGGCTCAGGCAATCCACTCACTTTAGCCTCCCAAAGCGTGGGATTACAGGTTGAGCCACTGAGCCCGGCGCAAGATACTAGTTTTATTCTGGATCATGTGTTACCGATATAAAAGTCCAGAACCTTTTTTAATTCTTCAAATGTCTGAAATTTCTATAACGTTGCTCAGAATGGAGCAGAACAAGGCCTCAAACTGTCTCACAACTGTCCTGGCAAACACTAGGAATGCACAGGGTCATAGTGGACCCAAGCTTTTTTTTTTTTTTTGAGTTGGAGTCTCACTCTTGTCGCCCAGACTGGAGTGCAGTGGCCGCTCCTGGCCCCCGCAGCCTCAACCTGCTGGACTCAGGCGATCCTTCCGCCTCAGCCTTCCAAGTAGCTGGAACTACAGGCGCGTGCTACCATGTCCGGCTAATTTTTGGATTTGTTGTAGAGATGAGGTCTCGCCAAGTTACCCAGGCGGGTCTCGAATCCATGGGCTCAGGCAATCCACTCACCTCAGCCTCCCAAAGGCACGGGATTACAGGCTGAGCCACCGAGCCCGGCTGCATTTTTTTTCTTTAGTTGGGGTTTCACTTTGTCCCCTAGGTGCTCAGGCTGGAGTGTGGTAGCACAATCATAGCTCACCTCGGCTTTGACCTCCTGGGCTCAGGGGATCCTCCTCCCTCAGCCTCTTGAGTATCTAGGACTACAGGTACACACACCTGACTAATCTTTTTTTTTTAGAGTTGGAGTCTCATTGTTGCCCAGACTGGAGTGCAATGGCAGCTCCCAGCCACTGCAGCCTCGACCTGCTGGGCTTCGGCGATCCTTCCGCCTCAGCCTTCCAAGTAGCTGGAACTACAGGCGTGTGTACACGCCCGGCTACTTTTTTGAATTATTGTGGAGAGGAGGTCTCCCCAGGTTGCCCAGACGGGTCTTGAACCCGTGGGCTCAGGCAATCCACTCACCTCAGCCTCTCAAAGTGGCGGATTACAGGCTGAGCCACTGAGCCCG
>CAUYQG010084776.1:0-16138 GCA_963574415.1 Tarsius wallacei | reverse complement strand
GGCATAGCTGCTCAATATGTTTGTGTTTTAAGCTAAGTATTATTGCAAGTCAAAAAGTTAAAAGTCGACAGTTGTAGCCAGTCATGTCCTAGGCCTTCACAGTCACTCACCACTCACTCACTGACTCACCCAGAGCATCTTCCAGTCCTGCAAGCCCCATTCAAGGTAGTGCCCTACACAGGGGTGCCATTTTTTATCTTTGATACATTCTTTTTACTACCTTTCCTATGTTTAGACACGTGAATATTTACCTAGTGATACAATCACCTAGAGTATTCAGTACAGCAACATGGTGTACAGCCTTGTAGCCCAGCAGCAATAGGCTACACCAGGTATGTCCAACCAATGGCCCAGGACAGCTAGTAATGCAGCCCCACAAAATCTTTTAACATCATATGTTCTTTAGCATTTATTTTCTTCATGACCATATACGTAGTTCCATTTTTGAAGTTAATCATCATGCCTGAAGGCTGAGACGGAAGGATTGCCTGAGCCCAGCAGGTCAAGGCTGTAGTGGCCATGAGCGTGCCACTGCACTCCAATCTGGGTAACAGAGTGAGACTCTGACTCAAAAAAAAAAAAAGCATGCTTTAGTCATGACATTGCTTTTTGGTAGCATATACATTTGTGAGCAGCTGTTTTCCATTCTGAAGCACACAAAGAGCAAAATTCAAACAAACATTTCCAACAAGCACCTTAAGAATTCACTAAGAATTGCAACCACTACCATCGAACCATTGATAGATTAGTTTTACAAAAACGAGGTCAAAGTTCCCACTAGTTTGATATTGTTCTCATTTTTCTAAACTTTATAATAAAAAAATTTTAAAAATAAGTCTTATTATGTATATACACTAACTATATTATATAATTTATGGGCGGCCCAAGACTATTCCTCTTTATATGATGTGGCCCAGGGAAGCCAAAAGGTTGGGCACCCTGGCCTACACCATCTAGACCAGGTGTGGAATAGGCTACACCATCTAGGTTTGTGTGAGTACACTGTATGATGATCGCATGACAACAAAAGTGCCTGACTACTCATGTCTCAGAACATATCCCCATCATCGATAAGTGACACATGACCATACATAAAAGTAATTTTTAGACTATTCTTGCAATCATTCCGTAAGACTGAAATAATATCCAAATTGTTCCAAGAGTGAGAAAGTAGCTTATATACTGATAAGATCTTTAAAAAATACACTGACTGAAAAAAAAAAATGCAGAATGGAATGATACTGTTTGTACAAGAAATGGAGAGGAGGCCGGGCACAGTGGCTCATGCCTGTAATCCCAGCACTTTGGGAGGTGGAGGCAAGAGAATTGCCTGAGCTCAGGGGTTCAAGACCAGCCTGAGCAACATGGTGCGACCTCGTCTCTACAATAAATCAAAAAATTAGCTGGGCATGGTGGCGCGTGCCTGTGGTTTCAGCTACTTGGAAGGCTGAGGCGGAAGGATCACCTGAGCCCAGCAGGTCAAGACTGTGGTGGCCATGAGCATGCCACTGCACTCCAGCCTGGACAACAGAGTGAGACTCCAACTAAAAAACAAAACAAAAAACAAAAAAAAAAGAAATGGAGAAGAAAGAAGGGAAAGATAGAGATAAGTAGTTATGTGTATGTATCTATAAGGGCACATAAGAAACAGATAACATGAGGCAGGGCACAGTGGCTCATGCCTGTAATCCCAGTACTTTTGGGAGGCCAAGATAGAGGATTGTTTGAGCCCAGGAGTTTGAGACCAGTCTGAGCAACACTGGGAGACCTCATCTCTATAAAAATAAAAAATTAGCCAAGCATGGTGGCACATGCCTGTAGTCCCAGCTACTCAGGAGGCTGAGGTGGAAGGATCACTAGAGCCCAGAAGGTTGAGGCTGTGGTGAGCTGTGATTATGCCACTGCACTCCAGTTTGGGTAACAAAAAAAAAGGACCTGGTAACATCAGTTGCCTCTCTGTTGAGGGGAACAGGGTAGCTGGGGGATGGAATGGAAAAGAGATTTTTCATTATAAATTGTTATATATTTTGAATTTTGAACCAAGAGAATATACCACCTATTCAAAATATTTAAAAATTACTCTGTTTTTGTTCTGAGTCGCAGTCTCACTCTGTTGCCCAGGCTGAAGTGCAGTGACACACTCACAACCACCGCAGCCGTGACCTGCTGGACTCAGTTGAACTTTCCACCTCAGCCTTCCGAGTAGCTGCAACTACAGGCACATGCCACCACACCCAGCTAATTTTTTTTTCATTGTAGGGACGAGGTCTCACCAAGTTGCCCAGGTCTCAAATCCCTGGGTTCAGGCAGTCCTCTCGCCTCCACCTCCCAAACTGCTGGAATTACAGGCGTGAGCCACCACGCTCGGCCTTAAAAATTACTTTGAAAAAATGCTCCAGGAATATAATAGTGCAAGCAGACCGCCTGAAGTGGCTTAGGCTAGAGAAATGTTAGGAATGGGCTAAAAGCCACCTGGCAAGGTGCTGTCCAAATGTGACACCATGCTACCATATTTGGAGACCTGCCTATTTAGAAAGGCCTCGTTCCAGACATAAACCTGGGGCTTGAAAAAACACATTCTATCAAGTTTCAGCATAAACTGGATCAAATTTTCCCATAGAATGAAATACGTGATTTACTTACAGCCCACGAGTCCCCACAGCCCTGTTGCCCCAAGCTGATATTGACGGTTCTGAGAATGAATCATCTGACACTCTGTACATCTGTCTTCCTCCTGACAGCCACAACCTGCTAAGCCCGAGTGAGACAGCTCTGGGAGGCGGACAAACCTGAATGTTAACAGCACTCAGGTGGTCAGCAGCAGCCTCCTCCCTTGGAGATAACGACCAAAGAGCCATCCAGTGGCTTGTCACTCAAGGAAAGAGACTCCTGGATCTCAGCAAGAGTTTTCCAAGATGATCACCAATGATTTCAGTGGTGGACAATTCAGAATGAGGAGATGAGCCTTCTAGCCAGCCTAGACTCACCGTCTATTAAACTTCATGGGAATTGAGCAAGTTTCCAGATAACAGTAGAAAGATAAGAAGATAAGGTCTGTTAAGGTGGCGCATGCCTGTAATCCCAGCACTCTGGGAGGCCAAGGCAGGAGAACTGCTTGAGCTGAGGAGTTCAAGACCAGCCTAGGCAACACGGTGAGACCACGTCACTACACAAAATGCAAAAATTAGCCAGGTGTGGTGGCACATGCCTGTAGGCCCAGCTACTTGGAAGGTTGAGGCGGAAGGATCACCTGAGTCCAGGAGATTGCGGCTGCAGTGAGCCATGATCGTGTCATTGCATTCCAGACTGGACCACAGATCAAGACCTGATCTCTAAAGAGAAAAAAATTGAAGTAAAAAACAAAGACAAGTAGCAGCAAAGGAGGGAGGGCATATACTTGGAAAGGCCAGCTAGCAGTCAGAAAGCTGGACTCAGATTCAGCTCTCCACTGACAGGCTGCCTGTGATTGGGCCAGTTACTTCACTACGAGACCTAGTATTCTTATCTATAAAATGGAATAACATCTAAATTCAGAACGGTGAAGCTGAAAGTACCTAGCACAGCACCTGTCATGTAGAAAACCCTCGGCCAACAAAGCTCTTCAACTTTGTCAATTTATATCAGGCCCAGTACATACATTCTGTGTTATGGGTTAAACTGTGTCCCCCAAAAAACATGTTACAGTCCTAACCCCAGGACCTTGGAATGTGACCTTATTTGGAAACAGGGTCATTGCAGCTGTGATCAAGTTCAGACGAGACTATACTGGAGCACAGTAGGCTTTTAATACAATAAATATAATTATCATTCTTATAAGGAGAAGGTGGAAATGAGCAGATGATGGCGCATACCTGTAGTCCCAGAAACCTGGGAGGCTAAACCTAAGCCCAAGCAGTCGAGGCTGCAGTGAACTGTGATCATGTCGCTGCTCTCCAGCCCAGGTGACAAAGTGAGCCCTGACTCAAATTTTTAAAAAAAGGAAAAAGTGGTAGAAAGAGACAGAGATACACACACAAGAGAAGACATGGAGACAGAGATTGGCATCCACAAGACAAGGAACTCCAAGGACTGCAGGAAAACCATCAGAAACTAGGAAAAGGCATGGGAAGGGCACTCCTATAGACCTTTCAGACAGAAGCCACCCCACGGATACCTCGATTTTGGACTTCTGGCCTCCAAAACTGAGAGAGAATGCATTTCTGTTGTTTTACGCTACCCAGTGTATGGTATGCTGCTATGGCATTTGGAGAAAACAAATACATCCTCCTTCTCCACCAAGATTTTAAGGAAAAAATGAAATTCTCGACTTGCCTGAGGAAACAGGACACTTTTACAAATACAGCTCATAAATAACATCCCAGACTCAGCGTGGTGGCTCCCAGGTGAGAGGACTGCTTGAGGCCAGGAGTTTGAGACCAGCCTGGGCAACAAGAAAGACCTTGTCTCTACAAAAAAAAAAAATTTTTTTTTAATGAGCCAGGCATGATGGGGCACACCCGTACTCAGGAGTCTGAGGCAGGAGGATCGCCTGAGCCCAGGAAGTCAAGCTTGCGGTGAGCTATGATAATGCCACTGAACTCCAGCCTGGGCAACAGAATGAGACCCTGACTCAAGATAATAATATGAATTAATAATTAATTAGTAACATCCCAGGAAAGGCTACCTCCACTAACAAGACTCTGCAGGAGAAAGAGCAACACGGGTGTTTTGCTGGTTCCTTTTTTTCCTCCTTCCTCTTCCTCCCCACCTCCCCTGTTGTGAGTTGTTCATCTTCCCAAAGGGCTGAAGACACAGCTAAAGAAAGACCTTCAAATGCAGTCCAGGAGGTCAGGATCACATATCCCACCACTGCAGAGGGAAGCTGGTTCCTCTTCTCCACGTTGCACCTCCCAGCGGTGACCTTTTGGTGGTGGAGGAAGGGGGAGGCTGGATTTTTAAAATATAACCTGCCTTCAGCAAACCATAGGTCCAACAGGATGAAAAAAAAGATGGAGGAAAGAGTCCACCCAAAGCAGAAAATCGCTTTTCTAGACATCTACATAGCTAAAAAGAAAAGAGCCAATGCTAGGGACAGATTCATCCAAGCCCAACCGTCCGTTGACCTTTCACCCCTACCTGCTATTCCACCAACACAAAACTGGTATTCTCGTTGGGATCCACCAAGTCCGTGAAGTGTTTTTCACCAGTAACAAAAAAGCCACTTGCTTGGAAACAGGGTTCACAGGCTGACAGTTACCAGCCACCAGGGAATTCAGTCGGAGGAAGACGAAAAGACGGTCGAAGCCTAAGAGGGACCAAGACATGGCCTTAACCATCGGATGTATTCTTCACCTCCCCAGGTTTTACTAAGCCGTTTTGAGAGCTCAAGGGAAAGTTCCAGTGTCAAGGAATTCAGCTGTGGAATTAATGACTCAATAGCTCCAGTTCTAATAAGGTTACCAAACCAGTCTGCCAAGTAACATATCTTAGAAAACACTAAAAGGAGAAATTTGAGAGAGGACGCCTTAGGTCCCACAGTCCCTGTTGTGAAGGAAGCAATTTTAAGAAGGCACTGATGCCTATGTCCACCATCACCACCATCACCACCCACTTCCTGCCTCGGGCCCCCAAATCTGGGACAGCACCAAGCACAAGGACGACTTTGGAAGCAAGGATAGGATTTCAGCCAGAGAAAAGAGCAGACCAGGATGCCTAGATAATGGATGAGGTGAGGAGTTCTGCTCCATTCAGGAAGCTGCCTTAAGAGGTTTTCGCCCTGATCACCTGTCTCTGGTTTCCCGGTTCACCCAGGAGTGCACCCTCAATGCATGTCATAGTTTCCCTTGACACTCAGGTCCTAATGATTCAAGGATGGCTGATCCAGGTGGCGGAACTTTCCAGTGTTGGCTGCCTGCCACTTCTCTGCTCGGGAGCATCTCCACATGAGGGAGAGCAAAGGGAGCTTAAAGAAAGGCAATCAGTCAGGCAAGGAAGCCTCATCAAACCCCGTACTCGAGTGAGGAGGATGAGTTTGCCTTGGCAGGAGCCAATTCGAAAAGGGGCGGGGAAGAAAGGAAAGGAAAAAGAAGAAGATTTCAGAGAGAAGTGCTTGGAAATCTCAGAATCACTGCTAGAGATCATTTGGTCTTTCTCCTTTTTTTTTTTGAATCAGAGTCTTACTCTGTCATCCAGGCTAAAGTGCAGTGGCACAATCATGGCTCACTGCAGCCTCAACCTTCGGGGCTCAGGCAATCTCTCTACCTCAGCCTCCCAAGTAGCTGGGACTACAGGCACACTCCACCACAACGAACTAATTTTTGTATTTTTTGTAGAGAAGGAGTCTCGCTATGCTGCCCAGGCTGGTCTCAAACTCCTGGGCTCAAGTGATCCTCTCACCTCGGCCTCCCAAAGTGCTGGAATTACAGGCATAAGCCACCGCACATGGTCTCTTCTTGTTTTACAGTTAAGAAAACGGCCTTGAGAATGGCCCCAAATCTTAAAATGGATTATCGTTAATGGACAGACCTGGTCTTCTGTCCCCAGCTAGGCAGTCCTTGCACTGCCCCATCTGCCTATAGTGAACACACAGGGATGGCAGGAAGCCTGCTCACAGCTCAGAACCAAACACAGGCAAACAGAGTCTTTAAAAGACAAACTGAACATGGTTCGCTTTAGTCCAACCATCGGATCTAGGTCATATGCATTCAGGAAGGAAAGAGTTTAAACCCAGTATGCTGAAAAATATCTAATACTTAGCTTTGAAAGGTGGGACACACCCAATTCCCACCTTCTTCCCCCAGAGAAATGATCCCTGTTCCCCAGTGTTCACACCAGAAAGGCCTGCCCTTGTCCTGCCACGGTGCACTAAGTCTGTTCTGCGAGTTTGATGAGAGTGAACACACCCTCAGAGTTAGGATGTCAAACTCAAAGGACTGATCTCAGGCCCTGCACAAGAGAAACCAAGATCTGCTAAGCATGAAGCAAATAGGTCTCCTCTCTGGTGTCCCAAGGGTCCCTGTGAGTGAGGACCTAGCGCTCTCTGTATTATCTGAAGCCTACATAGATGCCTCCTCCCTGCCCCAACCCCCATTTCAAGTTTCTTGAAGGCTGTCTTTCCATCTCTTTCCTCAACATGCCAAGGGCACTGCCAGTACAGATCAGAGTAAACCCAGCACAGAAGACATAAAGCTCTGAGGAAGAGCTTGGCCCCAGCCCACTTCCTGGAAGAATTATCTAGGCCAAGTAACCACAGATCTGACATTTCCTCAACGCTTAAATGCAACGGTCACTCTCTGGGCTTGGACTTGGGCTGCAGCGACAACCAGTTACATATACTAAGAAGGTCAGAATCATAGGTAAACCACTATTGTGTCTCCTCAGGAAAATGGTGAAGAAAATTAAGATCAGCCAGCACACCAAGTACACTTGCTCATTCTGTGTGGCAAAACCAGGATGAAGAGACAGGGATCCGGCATTGAGGTTCCTGCATGAAAACAGAAGCTGGAGCTAGGCATGGTGGCTCACACCTGTAATCCCAGCACGTTGGGAGGGGGAGGCGAGAGGATTACCTGAGCTCAGGGGTTCGAGATCAGCCTGAGTGACATGGTGAGACCTTGTCTCTACAGTAAATCAAAAAATTAGACGGGCGTAGTGGCACACACCTGTGGTTCCAGCTACTTGGAAGGCTGAGGCGGAAGGATTGCCTGAGTCCAGGAGGTCGAGGTTGCGGTGGCCATGAGCACGCCACTGCACTCCAGCCTGGGTGACAGAGTGAGACTCCGACTCAAAAAAAAAAAAAAAAAAAAAAAAAAAAAAACAGAAGCTGGAAGGACTGAAAGACAAAAGAAGCTCTCTCATTCAATACAACATCAGTCTATAATAAAAAGGGTTATTAATTTATGTCAAGTTTGCTGGGCTCCATGCTCACACCTATAATCCCAGTATTTTGGGAGGTCAAGGGGAGAGGACTACCTGAACCCAGGGGTTTGAGACTAGCCTGGGCAACTTGGCGAGACCTCGTCTCTACAATAAATCAAAAAATTAGCCAGGTATGGTGGCATGTATCTGTGGTCCTAGTTACTGGGGAAGCTGAAGCAGGAGAATTGCTTGAGCCCAGCAGATCAAGGCTGTGGTAGACGTGAGCGTGCCACTATACTCTGGTCCGGGCAACAGAGTGAGACTAACCTAAAAAATATAATAAAAGTGTGTAAAATTTTAAACGTGAGAGTCAAACTATAGCCCCTTCCAACTCCAAAATTCTAAGCATGATTCAACAGGCTAACTAGTCCAGGTATTTGCAGTAGAGTAGCTGGGACCAGCCCATCCACTTTCCCAGGGCAGATCTCTAATGCTTATTAGGGATCACTCACAAATGGATAAAAGATTAGCTGTCTTGGCCGAGCATGGTGGTTCAAGCCTGTAATCTCAGCACTTTAGGAAACCAAGGCGAGAAGACTGCCTGAGTCCAGGGGTTTGAGACCAGCCTGTACAACTTGGTGAGACCTCGTCTCTACAATATATCAAAAAAATTAGCCAGGTATGGTAGCACGTGCCTGTAGTTCCGGCTACTTGGAAGGCTGATGCGGAAGGATTGCCTGAGCCCAGCAGGTCGACGCTGGGGTGGCCGTGAGCATGCCACTGCATTCCAGCCTGGGTGACGTAGTAAGACTCTGACTCAAAAAAAAAAGAAAAAAAAAAGATTAGTTGTCTCTCCTCTCAATCTCTGCCCAGTCCTTGAGTGAACAAGAGCCTGGATCTTCCAAAGGAAGCATAGTCCTCTTCAAGTTAAGTATGAGCATGCTGGTGACTGGCGTGTGGTCTGTCTTGACTTGTTGGTGAGCTGCAAGTTCCTTCTTGCCTACAAATGCACTATGGGGCAACAGCACAACAGTGAATAGCCTGAGATGAGCTGCATTGGCATGCAAAAGGAGGCCAGACTTGACCCTCACAGAGATGCACGGGTGCATCCACAGGAGCAAGGAATCTAGTCCTTTGGGATAACGCTTTTGCTTTTTCTTTCCGCCTTTCTTTTTCTTTTCTTTTCTTTCTTTCTTTTTTTTTTTTTTTAGACAAGGTTTTGCTCTGTTGTCCAGGCTGAAAAGTGGTGGTGCAATCACAGCTCACTGCAGCCTCAAACTCCTGGGCTCAGGGGATCCTTCCACCTCAGCCTCCCGAGTAGCTGGGACTACAGATGCACACCAGCACACCCAGCTAATGTTTTTAAATTCAGGGTCTTGCTATGTTGCCCCAGTTGGTCTCAAATTCCTGTCCTCAAGTGATCCTCCCACATCTCACCATCCCAAAGTGCTAGGATTACAGACATGAGCTACCACGCCCGGTCCACTTTCTTATGTTTTTCAAGAATGGATCACCACTATGCCAGAAAGAAGGTACAAGTCTGTTACCTGACATTTCAGAAGCCACCCTGAGGGCAATGCATCTTTTCTCCAAGTTCAAAAATGCCCGTGTAAGACATAGAAACACCAGGCACGATGGCTCATGCCTGTAATCTCAGCACTTTGGGAGGCTGAGGCAAGAGGATTGTCTGAGCCCACAGGTTCGAGACCAGCCTGGGCAACATGGCGAGAACTTGTCTCTACAATAAATCAAATAATCAGCCGGGCATGGTGGCACATACCTGTGGTTCCAGCTACTTGGAAGGCTGAGGCGGAAGGATCACCTGAGCCCAGCCGGTCGAGGCTGCAGTTGCCATGAGTGTGCCACTGTACTCCAGCCTGGGCGATAGAGTGAAACTCCAACTCAAAAAATAAAAATAAAAAAGACAAAGAAACAATGTGCATAGCTAGGATCAAAGGCCCTCCTCTGTCAATTCTGAGAAGACTGCAACATGAAAACTTCCAAAGCTAGGAAACATCCTGCTTTCCGGTTAGTGCAAACCTGTAGAACTGAGACTAGTTCATGTGAGTGCCTGAGTGCACCAAGGGCTGTCCTACAACAGATAGGGTCATGCAGGAACTCAATTTGGTTCTTTGATGTTCAGATCCTAAGTCATCCCTTTCTTCTTTAGATGTTAAAGTAGTACTCATTAACTTGTTAGCCTGCTTTTTTTTTTTTTTTTTTTGCAGGATTCAACACTTGCTAATAACTGTTGTTCAGTCCAGAAAAAAACTTTTAGAGAAAACTGACCCTTCTCCCCAGAATCGAAGACCTTGGTTACCGTGGTCTTCACCGCATAAAAGATATTCCTCCTCTGACACAGAGAGAAAGAATGATCCCTTTTAAAGAAATTAACAAGTTACTCTTAACAAATTTGTCAGCGTCTCCAACAGCCCCACACTGGAAAGCTCAGAAGTGACAAAAATAAACTGGACCCAGTGGCTCATGCCTGTAATCCCAGCACTCTGGGAGTCTGAGGCGAGAGGATCCCTGGAGCCCAGGAATTCAAGACCAACCTGGGCAAACGGTAAGACCTGGTCTCTATAAAATAAAAAAGCCGGACATGGTGGCGCGCACCTGTAGTCCCAGCTACTTGAAAGTCTGAGGCAGGAGGACTGCCTGGGCCCATGTGGTTAAGGTTGTGGCAAGCCGTGAGCCTGGCACTGCACTCCATCCTGACTCAAAAAAACAAAAAAATGATCCCTGTCATCAAGGGACTTAGGATATGGAAGGAACAAGGACTCCAAAAACCCAGAGCAGAGTCACATGGGATGAAACTAAGAAATAACCAGGGACAGTCACAACTTAACCATGGACTAACTGGGTGACCACAAGGTCAAGCAAGCTACTTAACCCTCGGTTTCCTCACCTATAAAACAGAGATTGTGAATCCGTCTCATGGTGCTGACATAAGGATTCAATGACATAACTCACACAGAAAAGCTTTGCTTTATGCAGAAGATACTAGGAGCAGCATGAATAATGAGATTACAAGACCAGGCAATATAAATGTTAAAGAAAGATATGAGGTGCCAAGGAAACTTTCAAACTAGAAGATCTGGCAGCTAGATAAACATGAGACAGCAAGGAAAAATAGCTTGAGCCAAGCTAACTGGTGTCATTCACAAACACTGGGAATTCTTTTTTTTTTTTCCAATCAGGGTATCACTCTGTTGCCCAGGCTGGAGTACAGTGGCACGATCACAGCTCAGATACTCTTTCCACCCCAGCCACCTGAGTAGCTGGGACTACAGGCACATGCCACCACACCCAGCTAATTTATTTTTCATTTTTATTCTTAGAGAGACAAGGTCTCACTATGTTACCCAGGCTGGTGCCAAATTCCTGGGCTAAAGCAATCCTCCTGCCATGGCCTGCCAAAATGCTGGGATTACAGGCATGAGCCACCATACCTGGCCACAAACACTGAGAATTCTTTTTTTTTTTTTTTTTTTGAGTCTGTGTCTCACTCGGTCACCCAGGCTGGAGTGCAGTGGCACACTTACAGCCACTGCAGCCTCAACCTGCTGGGCTCAGGCAATCCTTCTGCCTCAGTCTTCCAACTAGCTGGAACCACAGGAGTATGCCACCATGCCCAGCTAATTTTTTTTCTTTTTTATTTTTGTAGAGACAAGGTTTCAGCCTGGTCTCGAACCTGTGGGCTCGGGTAATCCTCTCACCTCAGCCTCCCAAAGCGCTGGGATTACAGGCATGAGCCACCGCACCCGGCTCACTGAGAATTCTTGGCCAAAAAGATGACTGCTTCAACGAGGCACACTCTGGAGCCCACGGAATTCTCTATAGTAACTACTGAGTGTAGTTATTGAAGAGAATTATGGAAAAAAATGAGTGAATCAACATCACCTTCTTAGATGCTTAAAGCCTCTGAAGTTTTTTGAGCTGGAAAGAGCTTCAGAGGTTACTATTCCAGCTGCTTTTGAAAGCTGGTGCCCACAATAGGAAACGATTGATTTGTTCAAGGTCCCACAGCTTGTTTGAGACAGAGCTCTGATTACAGCCCACGCACTGATGGCTGCCCTCCTGGTTTTCTGCCCAGTACAACTACTTCTCTCAACAGGCATCAGCCAACCATGCTGGCTCGCTCCTCACTCCTGTCTCCCTCCCTTTCCTTTATAGCATTCACTTGGACAGGAATGGTGGCCCATGCCTGTAATCCCAGCACTCTGGGAGGCTGAGACGAGAGGACTGCTTGAGCCCAAAAGTCCAAGACCAACCTAGGCAACACAGCAAGACCCCGTATCAAAAAAAAAAAAATTTTTTGAGTCAGGGTCTCACTCTGTCGCCCAGGCTGGAGGGCAGCGGCACAATCACGGCTCACCACAGTCTCAATCTCCTAGGCTCAGGCAATCTTCCCGCCTCAGCCTCCCAAGAAGCTGGGACTATAGGCAAGTGCCATCATGCTCGGTTAATTTTTTGTAGAGACGAGAACTTCCTATGTTGCCCAGGCTGGTCTCAAACTCCTAGGCTCAAAGCAATCCTTCCATCTCTACCTCCTAAAGTGCTGGGATTACAGGCATAAGCCACCATGCCAAGCCAAAAAACTTTTTTAAAAAGTAACCCACTCTCGGCCAGGTGCAGTGGCTCAAGCCTATAATCCCAGTACTTTGGGAGGCCAAGGCGACAGGATTGCCTGAGTCTGTGGGTTCGAGACCAGCCTGGGCAACATGGTGAGACTTCATCTCTATAACAAATCAAAAACAAAAAAAACTTAGACTGGTGTGGTAGCAGGCGCCTGTAGTTCCGGCTACTTGGAAGGCTGAGATAGAACGATCACCGAAGCCCAGCAGGTCAACACTGGGGTGGCCATGAGCGTGCCACTGCACTCCAGCCTGAGTGACAGAGTGATACTTCAACTCAAAAAAAAAAAAAAAGCCCTCTCTCTAAACTCACTCATTCCCACAAACACATGCATGTGCTCATCTTATTTTTTCCCTTTTGCTTCCTCCCATATCTTTTTTTTTAATTATGGTAAAACACACATAGCATAAAATTTATCATCTTAACTCTTTTTAAGTGCAGAGTTCAGTGTTAGTAAGGACACCCACCCTGTTGTGGAAATATCACCCTATCCATCTTCAAAACTCTCTTCATCTCGCAAAACTAAAAGTTTACACCCATTCAGCATGAACTTCCTCGAGTTTGACTATGCTAGGTCCCTCATGTAAGAGGAATCATAAGCTCTCTCTTTTAGTGACTGGTTTATTTCATTTGGCATAATGTCCTCAGGTTCACCCATGTGGTAGAATGTGTCAAGTTTTTCTTCTTTTTAAGGCTGAATAATATTCTCTTGCATGTCTAGACCATATTTTGTTTACCTACTTAGCAATCGATAGACACCTGTTTCCACGTTTTGGCTACTGTGAACAACGCTGTTAAGAGTGTTGGTGAGCAAATCTTTCTTGAAGTCCCTTCTTTCATTTTGGGGGGATATAGAGCCAAACGTGGGATTGCCAGATCATACGGCAATTCTCTTTTTATTTATTATTATTTTTTGCTTCAATATCCCAAGTAGCTGGGACTCCAAGGCGTATGCCACCACACCTGACTAATTTTTGATTATTTTGTAGATACCTGGTCTCACTGTGTTGCTCAGGCTGTTCTCAAACTCCTGGGATCAAGCAATCCTCCCACCTTTGCTCCCCAAAGTGCTGGAATTACAGGTGTAAGCTGCTGCGCTTGGCACTATTTTTAATTTTTTTGAGGTAGATGTAGCTTTTTGAAATTATAGCCCACTTCCCCAAAACTACAATTAATAGAAAAGTCAGTTTTCTTTTTTATTTAACTCATGTTTACTCAGTTAGGCCTTGGACTAGCAACCAGGGATATTATCATGAGCTAAAGCCATGGTCCCCATCTTCTTGGGACTCACAGACTAAAGGGACAGATAAGAATGAGATCACAGGGAAATATCTAGGACAAACAATAGTAAAACAGGCAGCAGCAACTCTAGCATCATGGCGTTTACATGATGACGTTTTGGAGTGGCAATGCAGGGGTGGGCCTCTATGGTGGGTTCAATTGTGTGTGAAGTCCTAACTCCCAGAACCTGTGAATGTGACATTTGGAAATAGGGCCTTTGTGGACGTCATGAAGTTAAGATGAAGGCACACTGGATTAGGCTGGCCCTATTCCAGTGACTGGCGTCCTTAGAAAAAGAGGGAGATTTGGACAGAGACAAACACAGAGAAGCACAATGTGAAGACTGAGGAACAGATGAAAACGATGCACCCGCAAGCTGAGGAAGCCACCAGAAGCTAGGAAGAGGAAGATTCTTCCCCAGAGCCTTAGGAAGGAGCATGGCCCTGCCAACAGATTGATCCGGACTTTGAGTCTCCTAGACTGTAAGAGAATAAATTCCTGCTATTTGAAGCTACTCCATCCGTGGTACTTTGGTACCACAGCCCTAGGTATGATCTTTTCTTGGAGTGGGGAAGAGAGAGAAATAAAGAATTAGGTTTTCGTTCCGAAATTCTTTATTTTATTTTATTTTTTTGAGTTGGAGTCTCATTCTGTCACCAGACTGGAGTGCAGTGGCACGCTCCTGGCCACTGCAGCCTCGACCAGCTGGGCTCCGGCGATCCTTCCGCCTCAGCCTTCCGAGTAGCTGGAACTACAGGCGCACGCTACCACACCCGGCTAATTTTTTTTTATTTATTGTAGAGATGAGGTCTCGCCAAGTTGCCCAGGCGGGTCTCAAACCCACGGGCTCAGGCAATCCACTCACCTCAGCCTCCCAAGGCGCGGGATTACAGACTGAGCCACCGAGCCCGGCTTAAAATTTTCAAAATTAAATCATGGAACATTTTGGTGCTCCAATGAGATTTACATTTGGTAGGATCTCTCAGTCTGTCAGACAGGTGTAAAATTAACAGGTATCCGTATTTTTCCTTTAAGCAAAAGATCCCAAAGTTGTGGTGTTCATCCAGACTGCCCAGTGATGAACTTTTCATCTGTCTTCTGAATCAATCTGTTAGCAGTGTCCAAATGCAAGAAATACTTGCTCTGCCAACACTACCACCCCAGATTGTGATTCTGTGGATTTAGTCTCTCAAACTTTTGATGCCACTACATCACTTTAAGCCAGACTACCTGTCTTAGTCCATTTAGACTATTTAACCAAATACCGTAGACTAAAAGACAGAAATTTTTCACAGTTGTAGAAGATGGAAGTCTGAGATCAGGGTGCTAGCATAGCCAGGTTCTGGGGAGGGCCCTCTTCCAGGTTGCAGATTGCCATGTTCTCATTATCGTTGTCTCCTTACGTGGTGGAAAGAGGGCTCTCTCATTTCCCTTTTCTAAGAGCACAAATTCCATTCATGAGGTTCTTACCCTCATGACTTAATTCCATTCCAGAGGCCCTGGTTTCTAATACCACCACTTGGGGGGTAGAATTTCAATGTGGGAATTTTGGAGGTATAGAAACATACCGTAACTCCAGCACAGGAGCTAGACCAGTGCTTTGCAAACTTTAATGTGCATAGCAATACCAGGTGGATTCTGGTAAAATGCACATTTTTATTCAGGAGATCTAAGAAGGGACTTGGGATTCTTCTTTTCTCACAAGCTTCCTGGAGGATGCTCATATGGGAAGAATAACACTCAATCACAAAGAGTTAGAGGACAGAGAAAGGCTGAAGGACTGAAGAGTATGTCCTCCTGTTTTTCCCTGATGCACGCTTCTCCTTCCTTTTACTAAATTCTAGTTTAAGTAAAGAATTCTGTGTAATACAGTTATGCTATGCTCAGGCATTAGTGTGTTTCTAGGGTTGGCTGTTTGGGAAGATTATTTATGTGAATTAAAAATTAAATTTCTTCCTTAGCCATCACGTCAAGGACTTACAGAAAGTGTTGTGTGCCAGAGGTAGCACCCCAAAAGAGGGAGAAAAAGCCCAAGGCAGAGGTAGTTTGGAGAGTTCCCCCCTCCTCCCTGTTTTGCTGAAGGTAGAGACACTCGTATCTGATTCTCCTTCATAGCTTCAGTAAGAATAAATCTTTGTCAAACCATGAAACTGGAGAACTTCAGTCACGAAGCCTGAGATTCCTCCAGGCTGGATTATTAGGATTAGATGGGGAAGACACTACTTGGAGAGAGAGTGAATTGTCAGTCCTTTACATTTGGCTGGGGATGTCAGGCATTTTGGCTACTATTGAAGTTGCTTCTCAAGTCTGACCAGAGCCAGAGGTACCAGAGGAAGGAGCAGTAACTATCTTCTGAGGGCTCTTTATGTGGCATGAGCGTTAC
>CAUYQG010084775.1:0-36015 GCA_963574415.1 Tarsius wallacei | reverse complement strand
CTCCAGCCTGGGCAACAGAATGAGACTCGCGCTCAAAAAGCAAACAAATGAACAAAACACAAAAAAAGCCCCCCCCCCCCCGCCGCCCCGCCAATCACAATCACTAATAGTAAACAAGCAAGGGAGGCAGAATCAACTTCTGCTGTGAATATTGAAAAATAGTACTAGGAAAGAAGATGAGTCGAAAAATCTGGAAAATTCTCCCTGATACTTTCAAACGTGGGAAGAAACAGACTGAGGGACTGAATAGGTGGGAAAAACAGGACAAAATCACCATGGGCAGAAGACCCTGCCACGCTTTCGAGATAAGAAAGGTCACAGTCTGCGAAAAACAGCATGGAACACATAAAAAAAATTAAACATAAACATTTTTTTTCATTGGACATAAAAACATTTTTTAAAAAGCCGGACATAAAATGATCACAGGATCCAGCAATTCCATTTCTAGGTATACACCCAAAAGAACTGAAAGAAAGCAGAGATTTAAAGAGATACTTGTGCATTGTCCGTATCGGCACTGTGCACAGTGGCCGAAAGGCAGAAGCAACCGAGTGTCTATTGACAGATGAATGGGTAAGCAACATGTGTTGTAGATACATGTATAGACAATGGAATATTATTCAGCCTTTAAAGGGAAAGAAATTCTGACATATGCTACAACATAGATGAACCTTTAAGACATCATGCTAAGTGAAATAAGCCAGACACAAATAGTATATGAGTCCACTTGTATGAGCTCTAGAGTAGTCAGATTCATAGAGAAAGAAAGTAGAATGGTGGTTGCCAGGGACTGGGGGGCAGGGGGAATGGGAAGTGGGTGTTTCATAGGTACAAAGCTTCAGTTTGAAAGTACGAAAACATTCCAGAGATGGATGGTGGTGATGGTTGTACAAACAGTATGGATGTACTTAATGCTACTGAACTGTATGCTCACAAATGGTTAAAATGGTGAACGTTATGTACATTGTACCACAATTTTTAAAAAGGAAAAAAGAAAGAAAGATAAGCCCCAGAACTTGCCATCTCTTAAATCATTGTGTAGATTCAGGGGAAAGATTCCAAGCCCGGCCTGGCCACCGTGGCTCACGCCTGTAATCCCAGCACTTTGGGAGGCTGAGATGGGAGGATTGTTCAAGCCCCGGAGTTTGAGGCCAGACTGAGCAACAAAGTGAGGCAAGAATACAAAAATAAAAATAAAAAAATTAACAGGGTGGGGTGGCGTGTGCCTATAGTCCCAGCTACTTAGGAGGGTGAGGCAGGAGGATCACTTGAGCTCAGGAGTGAAGGTTGCAGTTAGCTATGATCACACGACTGTCCTCCAGCCCGAGCAACAGAGCAAGACTCTGTCTCCAAAACAAATGAAAAAAGATTCCAAGCCATGGGAAAGTGACCTGTCAGCCATATACATGGGTCATGGGTCCTGACACTGGGCCGTGGTGGGAGGTGCTGTTGCACCCAGCCGTTCCTTCCCTTCCTCGTCCTTGCCATTGCTGTGTAACTTGCAGCGACCTCTGCATGAAGAGTCCTCTTCCCTGTCCCATCGCCTTTGGCCTGGTCATCTTACTTGCTGTGTTCAGGCAATGAGATGTGAGCGAATGTGCTATCCTCTCCATCCTGGTCATCAGTGGTTGGCTCTTTCTTTTTCTCTCTGCCATGAGCTTGGCTTGTCCCAAACAGGCGCTGCTTTGATGACTTCCATCTCGAATGTTCACTTCCTGTCTCCTCTTCGTTCCTAAAACACTCAGCCTCACGCTCCCCCCAAGGAGTAGTTCCTGAAAGCCTAGCCCTAAGTGAGTATCCTTTTCTGTCCCACACCTGGCTTCCCAATCTTGTGAGCCAGGTCCTAGCGGAGGGTGACTATTCTGAGACTCCGTTGTGAAAACTTCTTCCTCCAAGTTTGTCTCTAGAAATGAAAAGAGCCTATCCCCATGGGCTCATGGGAAAAGTCCTGGAGCTCTTCCAGAGCATCAGAAGGGACAGGCCATTGTTTCAGATACTCAAGGGAGACGCCCTTCACCACAGCCTGGTCCCTAAACTTTCGTCTTTAGCCCACATGAATAAATCCTCCGTTGTTCTTGGCTATCTTTCCTCTTCCAATATTCAGAATGTTTCTACTTCTCCCGCTCGAAATGTGCAAGTTGCCAAATCTGGGGCAGATCCCTTCTCCCCCGATGTAACGCCCTAGGAATTCTCGCCTGTTCCCTCAGTGTCTGACCAAAATAGGTACCGTCATGAGAGCTGCTGCTGCCCGCAAAACGCAGGCTGCCGTCCCCTGGGCTATGGAACAGACAGAAGGAATGAGAGAGGGTTTTTACTGAGAAGGCCTGTGGCAGAGGCCGTGATGCACACACTTGCCAGACAGAAAATAGCTCAAGATGATGATCTCAACTTATTTTCGATTGCTCATTTCGAGTTACTGTACTGAACACGGAGTTAGAAACAGTCTGTGCTCGGAGGGTTTGCCGTCTCGGTTGTCAGTAGCACGCACCGTGCACCAGGCTGGTCAATAAATATCTCCCGAGGAGCTGGCAGGCTGTCAGGAGGGAAGGACACTGGCTCTCTGAACAGTTCAAGCTCTCAGTCCAAGAGGAGAGAGATGGGATTCAGCCAGCAGTCCCCGTCTGGCCTGGTCGAGAAGTCGTAACAGAATGATAAATAGCCACGCTTGTTTATGAGCAGGGAGCTTTTTACACCGCAGGCCAAGGTCCTCTTGAACACAGCTCCTGAACGGGCCCCGGGGCCTCAAAAAGCTTCGAGCGACCACAGCATCCCGATTTTTCAGAAGGAGAAGTTGAGTCATGGAGATGCGAATCAGCTTTTTCAGGGTCCTAGGGTACAAATAGCCCCTAAATTAGGTTTCCTGCCTCCCAGCCAAGAAAGGCATTTTTCAGACCGCTCAGCCCTTTCATGGGACTCTTCTGATACAATTGTCACCTGCCAAACATCCCAAAAGTTCTACGGCCCAACATGCCCTGGCTTTGCATTTGAGTTGGCAAACAATTGGCGATATGAAATGGAGACCTTCCCAAAAAGGCGCAGGAGGCAGCCGAGCAGAAGTGTGTGGCTCCACTCCCCCATGTCCTCTGCTGGAGGGGGCAGACAGACACCAGACACCTGCTGTCCCTGACATGACCCCTTGGGCACTGGTTGAACCTGGCCAACAGAGAGACTCGCCCCCTCAGTGCTCCATTGGCCATCTAAGACCCTAGCTGACACAGTTGGTGAACCACAAGCTTCGCCCCGGCTGGCACAGCTCAGCACATCTCTGAGAGGGAGCACATGGCCCGAAGCCCCCGGAAGTGCCCACAGGGGCTGCCGCCTCCGTTTAGCTAGTCTGGTACAGTTTGCGATGCCTAGACCAACTCAGACCTCCAAGAAAACTAAATGGCCTTCTCGCTGCCTGGCGGCCAAGAAGATTATCTGCAAAAGGAAAAATCAGTACCTTGAATTCTTTTTATTTTTTTTCTTTATTTCAACAGCTTTAGGCATACAAATCATTTTTGGTTACATGGTTGCCTTGTATCGTGGTGAAGAAGTCTGGGCATTAAGTGTACCCACCGCTTCCATCTATGCCCAAGGAGACTGTCAGCAAAGGGAAAAATCAGTATGTTGAATTCTTTAAAAAAAAAAAAAAGAAGCCATGAAAGCCAAATCATTTAACCAGAGAGGCAAGCTACTCAATCCTTTAAAATAAAATCACTAGAAGTCACCAAAGAGGTTAAATACAAAACCAGGGGAGTTGCCAGTCCTCAGAGATATGGTATGTTGGATGTGGCAGAGCAGCTGTCCAAAATGACAAGATTGTTGTTGACGGGGACAATCCTCCAGGGAGATGGGCTTTGGATGGTGTTGCGGTGGCCTGGTCACAGTCGTTTACATCTGTCCCTGGGAATACTAAAACAGGATTGTATCCCAAGCTCTGTGCCACAGAAACCTAGCTGCAGTCCCTCAGAAGCACAGAGGACACAGGACGCTGCAGCAGGGAGAGCACTAGATGAGGGGTCAGGAGAACGTCTCTGCCGCCTGTATGCACCTCACTTGGTCCCATGGGTCTCATCCTTACCTACCCCCATGTTGAAGGGTGGCTCAGTGGCATCCTGTGTGCAAATGTAAGTGCTCCTGGCTGTTGGTGCCCCAGAACAATTCCACCATGACCCTGGTTTGTGGCAAATCTCAAGGGGGTCTGCCCCACCGTCCTAGTCACATGGAGGGACCTGGCCTTCCACTGCACCCTCAGTTGATCAGGAGGCATCTTGGTGTGGCTGGGCTCTTGGAACTTTCCTGGGCACGTGGAGGTGGGATTCAAGGACGCAGCCTGCCTTTGAGTAGGCCGTTCCCGCAGGGCACATAAACTTGTACTCTGTGGGGTGGACAGCTCCTGCCATGTACAAGAAGGGGCAGAGAAGGATGATTTAAATAGAGAGGAGAAAAAAGCAGATACCTAGAGATAGCCAGGAAACGAGAGCCCTTCTAGCCCCGCGGAGAGAGTGGCTGCCTTAGTTCCAGCCAGTCTCTCGGGGTCTGATTCCAGTCCCTAGTGAACCCTTGGCTCTCTCATTGCTGTTCCACAAGACCCTCCTGAATCCTTAGACCACACCCTCCTCTTTAAACTCACCCTAGAGTGAGATCATTGCCTCCTGCAGTTCCAGGAGCTTTAACTAACTCAAGAAGCGTGCGGGTCAAATGAAGACGCTTAGACATGTTAAATTAAGTTTAGCCCAAAGCTACCTCCTTGCACACTTTGAGCTCGGCATAGACCTTCCTCTGCAACCTCACACATGGTAAACTGTAGCCTAGCTGGGTGTCTAAGCAGTCTGTCACCTACTCTTGTGCCAATCACCTAGCTACGGCCAATCAAGGGCGGCCAACTATTCAAACCGGGTTCAAAGGAGGCAAAGGCCAAATTGCAACCAATCAAGATGTTTCTGTCCCTCTCTTCCGTTTTCTGTGCCTCACTTTTCTTTTTCTGTCCATAAATCTTCTTCCACTACGTGGCTGTACAGGAGTGTCTCCGAGCCTGCCCTGGTTTGGGAGGCTGCCAACTTGGCGAATTGTCTTTGTCCAGTTAAAGTCTTAGATTTGATTTGTGTTACTTTTTTTTAAACAGATGTTATCTCATAAGCTATGGAGATAGCGCACAGCCAGCAAAAGCAGAAGCTCCTCAAACCACCACTCCATAAATGGCTCTTGAATTAAAAAGTTAATCTAGGATTTAGTCATGTGCAGGACGTCATATTGTAGTTCAGTAAAGGAGAGGAAAACCGCAAAAACAAACTGCTGATACCTCATCTTCCTAACAATCAAGTAATCTGTTATGTAGGGAGTGAGACCCAGGGGCCTCCTCTTTTCTAAGTCTTACATTTTTCAGAATAGGTCTATATATTCTGGCATCTGATAGTGTTTTACATGAAAGACAGCATTGGCAATGTCTTCTTTTCACGAGGTAATTATGAATAGATAGGTGTGTACTTCAAAATACTTCCAGGAAAAGATATTTCTCTAATACTTATAAATATTAGAAAAACTTTTAGAAGGGAAATCTAGATGCTTTCTTTCCAGTACTTCTCAACTTTTCTCTCATGCTGCATTTGGAGACTGTTAGAAACCACAGAGTCGTGGACACAGACAATCTAGAGAAAAAACCCCAAAACATAAAAACATGACGATAAGGAGACAACATTAAAGAATTAGGTTTTAGACCAGAGAATACTTGGCAGGGAGATGACCTTACTGTAGTCTGAGTGCTTACGTTCCCCCTCCCCACCAACTAAAGTCATATGTTGAAACCTAATCCTTACTATTGAGACAATAAAACAAAGAGTTCATCAAGAAGCCAGACCCTAAGAGCCTTATCTCAAATGAGCAGCTGCGGTAACCGCTGCTTCTGCTTCTCTGTAAGCATGCTTTGCTGCACCCTATGTAAGCCTGTTTGCTGTGATGTTTGCTGTGAAAGTTCCCCCTCGTGGTCCTCAGTTTAAAATTACAAAATCACCAATAACAAAAGCCCAGGGTTGATGATGCGGCCCCAGACCAGTTACACTCAAAAGTCTCCAGTAAGGTCTGCTGAATGTGTACAAAAACAGCCTGTAACTGAGGATCAGGGCTCAGGTTTTTGGAGACTCCTCCTCCTGAGACTTCCGTAATAAATGCTCTCGATTCTCCACTTGGTCTCTGTTCTGAGTGTGGCAACACTCCACTTGTTCTGCTCCCAGGGAGCTGCACATTTTGGTGCACTGGCCGGGAAACCTCACTGTGCTCTCAGATTAGGCTGGCCTTTTGAGCCACCGCTGTTGCTGGACTCTGCTGTGGCCCAGGAGTGGCCCAAGGACGAGGAAGTTGCGCCTCCCACTGGTTGTCCAGGACCCAGACTCCATGAGCCACAGCCCAGACCATCAGACCGCACTCTGCTTGGTGAACCAGATGGAAAGAGTAGACTAATTGACCAGGACTTTGGGAGCCGGTAAGACACCCTGGGGTGCCCAGTCAGTCAGGGCCACCAAATGGTGGTAACGGGAGCCTGATCACCTCCCAGCACTTATTGTAACTGCTTGGGTAGAATCTCCAGGGGGGAGGTTCGTCTGCATCTGGAATGAAAGAGAATGAGAGTGGTGTGAATGTGTGTGTGGCTCTGTGGTCTTGAGGCTACAGAGTCTGATTGGGCCCTAACCTGCAGTTCCGTGATGACCTCATACAGTTGAAGGCGGTCCAGCCCCATAATAGGTTGGGGGTTTATACCAACCTGTCAGTTGCTAAGAGATGTCTAAATTCCCGAGAGGGAAACAGCCAGGTGTGCAAAGGGAGTTCTGTCCTGGACAGTGCCTATCCAGAATGTCTTTGTCTTTTGTTTTGCGACGCCAACACAGTGGAGGCACACTATGGGAGGATCCCCCACGAAACCCACTGTCTTAGACTGGATGATCAAAAACTTCAGGACAGGTTATGTAGGAGATTATGGTGTCAAGATGTCTCGGGAAAATGGAAAACCCTCTGGACAATAGAATGGCCGATGTTGGATAAGGAGTGGTCTCCAGAGGGAACTCTGGATATGACCAAGATAAAGGCCATGCACTGGGTGGTAACCAGGGGGCTGGGCCACCCAGAACAGTTTCCATATATAGATTCAAGGCTGCAAGTTGCCTTAGCTCAGCCCCCTTGGATAAGGTTCTGCGCTGGCAGGCAGGGACAGAGTAGGATTCTCCCAGTCAAGACTCCGTCTCAACTGAGGAACCAAGACCAGGACCCTACCAAGGCTCTGCCAATCTTCCAGGGAGACCCAGATGATGAGCCTCTGCTGCTGCCACCTCCCTACACCACACCACTGGTACCAGAGGCTTCCCCCCTTGCCAGACACTCCACCACCGTCCATGTCTCTGCCACCACCTGCAGAGCCAGACCAGATGGGAAGATGCCTCCACTCAGTCTAGAGCCAATGGCCTACACTCCAGATACTCCTGCATGAGACCAGAAGCCCTCAACAAGTGGCACAAGATGGCAGCATCCAGGGTGAACAGTCTATCTTCTATTGCCAGCAGTTCACCATCATGGACTTGCTTAATTGAAAGCAAAGCTACAGGCTATAATAGACCTAGTAGAGTCCCTCTGTCAGACTCATCTCCCCACTTGGGAAGACTGCCACCAGCTCCTCCTGACTCTTCTCAATACCAACGAATGGCAATGAGTAATGACTGAGGCCCAGAAATGGATGAAGGGTCATACCCCAGGAGGACCGCTGAATCCTGAGACCTGAGTCAGGGCCACCCTCCCAGAAGAAGACCCCCATTGGGACCCAAACTCAGAGGGTGGAAGGGTCAACTTGGAAAGATACCAACAGGCCTTCCTAGAAGGATTAAGAGCAGGAGCCATCAATATGTCCATAACCACAGAGGTCCTCCAGAAGCCAGATGAAAGTCCATCAGACTTTTATGAAAGACTTTATGAAATGTTCCAGTTGTACATCCCCTTCAACCCTGAGGCCCCTGAGAACCAGCGCATGGCGAATGCTGCCTTCATGGGCCAGGCACAGGGTGACACCTGAAGAAAGTTGCAAAAACTTGAGGGGTTTGCTGGGATGAACAGCACCCAACTCCTGGAGGGGGCCAACAAAGTCTTTATAAATCGAGAGCAGGCTGCAAAGAAAGAAGCTGACCAAAAGATGAAGCAGAAGGTAGCCTTCCTTGCTGTGGCCCTGAGTCGGCCGGTTACACCTGAGTCAACATCAAGGCAAGCAAGGGCAAAGCCAAGGTCCCGCACCCCTTTACAAAAGGGCCAATGTGCCCACTGCAAGAAAATTGGGCCTTGGAAGAAAGACTGGCCTGATAGACCTGAAGGGGGGAAGGGCCAAAGGTCAGAACCGGACCACGCTCCATACGAAGCAGAGCCCTCCATTACCAGCTTTAAAGGGCTAGCCAGACTGAGACAGACAGGGCTCAATCAACTTAGGCCCCCATGAGCCCATGGTCAAGATGAAAGTTGGAGGCCAATTAATGGACTTTATGGTGGACACTGGCACTGAACATTCAGTTGTTACCAAACCAGTGGGACGCATGTCAAAGAAAAAAGCAAGAATTATGCGAGCTACCAGAGCTGAAACCAAGCACTCTTTCTGTAAAACCCACAGTGGCATCATGGGGGAACACTAGGTGGAACGTGATTTCCTGTATGTCCCAGAATGTCCGGTGCCCTTGATGGGAAGGGACTTGCTGTCCAAGCTGGGGACCTGGATCACCTTCGTGGCTGATGACCCTGCCCACCTTGAACTGCTGGGACCCATGCGGCTGGGACTCCCAAAGGACACCTCCTTAATTTTTTCTGTCACAATTCCCTGAGAGGAAGAGTGGAGACTCCATTCCCAGCCCGCCACAAACATCAACCTGGCCCTGGAATCATGGAGCTCCTGTTTCCCTGGAGTCTGGGCTGAAAGGAGCCCACCTGGGCTAGCCATCAACCATCTACCAGTAATAGCTGACTTGTTGCTTGGTGCCCACCTAGTAAGGGTCCATAGTATCCCTTATCTCGGGAAGCCAAGATCAGCAACCAAGTTCACCTTCAAAGACTACTAAAGTTTGGGCTGCTTCGGAAATGCCAGTCTCCATGAAATACACCTCTGTTACCTATGAAGAAACCAGGCACCAACAACTACCAACCTGTCCAGGACCTGCGGGTCATCAGCCAAGCCACAGCAACCATCCATCCGATGATCCCTAACCCTTACACCCTCCTAGGCCTCATATTTGCAGGGGCCCAATGGTTCTCCTGTCTAGATCTGAAAGATGCCTTCTTCTGTGTTCACCCAGCATCTGTAAATCAGCCCATGTTTACCTTTGAATGGGAAGACCCCACCACCGGCCGGAAGAAGCAACTAACCTGGATCTGGTTGCTCCAGGGGTTCAAGAACTCCCCCACAATATTTGGAGAAGTCTTAGCAGAGGATCTGGCACGCTTCCCAAGGGCGGAAGTCAAATGTACACTCCTGCAATATGTGGAAGATCTCCTCCTGGCAAGTGCAACCTTGGAGGACTGCACTAAGGGAACAGAGACACTGCTAGACTTACTCCAGAGAGGGGGACACAGGGTGTCCCTTCAAAAGGCCCAGATCTGCCAGAAAACAGTCAAGTACTTGGGGTTTCAAATCTCAAAAGGGTATTGGGCCTGGGAGGCCTAAACGGAAAAAGGAAACTTGGCCCCTTCCAACTCCAAAGATCCGAAGGCAAACCTGAGAATCTCTGGGGGCCACTGGCTTCTGTCACATCTGGATCCCTAATTACTCATTAATAGTCAATCCCCTCTATGAAGTCACACAGGGGGGAGAAAAGAAGCCATACCAATGGGGGCAACAGCAACAGGAAGGCTTTCTTACCCTTAAGAAAGCTCTACTAGAAGTCCCTGCCTTGGAACTCCCTGATGTGACTTGAGAATTTAATCTGTTCATTCATGAGAAAAAGGGAATGGCCCTGGGAGTTCTAATCCAAAACATAGAACCCTGGCAACAACCTGTGGCTTATCTGTCCAAATAGATAGACACAGTGGCAGCTGGATGGCCACCCTGCCTGCCACTGCTCTCTTGGCCAAAGAGGCAGACAAACTTACTATGGGACAAATCGTGAACATCAAGGTCCCTCGTGCAGTTATGGCCCTAATGGGCCACTGAGGGCACCACTGGCTCACCAATCCATGCATTAGCTGCAACCAAGGCCTTCTGTGCGAAAACCCCTGGGTGTACCTAGAGACTGTCAGAACTTTAAATTCAGTCACTTCCTACCTGCCAAGCTGGGACCTTCAGACCATGACTGTGTTGAAACAACAGACGAGATCTACTCGAGTTGCCCAGATCTCACAGATCAGCCTTTGCTTTCTCCAGACCATAATCTCTACACTGATGGAAGCAGCTTCCTGTTGAATGGGAAGTGTTTGGCAGGATATGCAGTTGTAAAAGAAACAGAAGTAATAGAAACAAGGACCCTTCCAATGGGGTGGTCAGTCCAACGACCAACAAGGCTTCCTGTTGCTATTGGTCCTGATTAATGGCTTTAATCAGGGCCCCAGAATTAAGCAAAGGACAGAAGGTAAATATCTACATGGATTCAAGGTATGCCTTTGCCACCCTCCATATACATGGGGCCCTTTATAAAGAAAGAGGACTCCTCACCTCAGGAGGAAAAGCTATCAAAAATCAAGCTGAAATCCTACACCTCTTAGAAGCAGTCTGGGATCTCATGGCTGTTGCAGTCATTCATTGCTGAGGACACCAAAAGGGAAAGAGTTCTATAATGAAAGGAAACCAAAGGGCAGACATGGAGGCCAAATGGGCAGCCATGACAGTGACCCTTCAAGCCCCTCTCGGCAAAATTTTAATGATCTCAGCCCTACCCAAATGCCCAAACTATGCCCAGGAAGAAAAAAAACTGGATAAAAAGGGAAAAGGGTACCAAGGGCTTAGACAGATGGTGGCTGCTTCCTGGTGGATGGCCCTTTGTCCCAGACCTGGCCTATCCCCTGGTTTGTCAACTTCATGAGGACACTCATATGGGAAAAACAGCATTAGAAACTTTAGTAAACCGGTATTACTATATGGACAGACTCCCCAAGCTTTTTGGAAATGTAACTCAGAGACGTCAGACTTGTGCCCGCAACAATGCCAAACAAGGGCCTTCCCAGTCGCCAGGAATACAAAGACCCAGATGAAGCCCATTTGAAGACCTAGAGCTAGACTTTACTGAACTACCGCCTATGCACATATTCAGGTTGGGCTGAAGCATACCCCACCAGAACTGAGAAAGCCAGAGAAGTAACGAGATTTACATAAAAACAGCATTCCTCATTTAGGAAGGGACAAAGTCCTCCTTTCTCAGCAGTTAGCAGGTCTAGTCCTCTTCTATTTTGCAGAACTACTGTAGCTAAGGAATCTAAGTGATCTTGCCGGGCCACTAATGACATAGCGACTTGCTCTTTGTCATCCATTCAGTCCCTGGATAGTTGGTGATAGGAAGTGGTTGAGGATGCAATCCCCCCTATCCTGGTGCCTATAGCACCGTTGTTCCTAACCCAATCAGCAGGTGTGTGATCTGAATGGCTTTCTTTGAGTGTATGCTGCCAAGGGCACTATAAGAGACTGGTCCTTGGGAACAATGTTTATCTGTGGGGTGAGGAAAGTCAGTTTACAGGTTCCCGCCTAGTTGGCCAGTAAGCACGGTAGGTGTTTGTTTCACATACAAAGAAAAGTCCTGAAAGAGGTCGACACCAGGGTTTGGCTGCAGAGAGGGGGCCAAGTTCCCAGACAGTGATAACTTGACAGCACTGGCTGGTGGTTAGGTTACCGACTGGCTCTGTTCCCATTTTGTTTGTTAGGCCCTTGGGAACCATTGGCAGTAGAGAGGTCCAGGGTAGCTGAGTTTCTTAAAACATACTCAAGGCTTGCTTTAGGGTTTGGTTCATACACTCAACTTTTCGAGAACTCTGAGGCCAACAAGTTGTGTGCAAGTTCCATTTGATCTGGAGGGCCCTTGCTAGTCCTTGTGTAATTTCGACCACGAAGGTGGGCCCGTTATCTGTTCCAATTGAGGTAGGCATTCCATACCTAGTAAGATTTCAGTTAGTAGGGCCCTCGTTACTTCTCTGGCTTTCTCAGTTCTGGCGGGGTATGCTTCAGCCCAACCTGAATATGTGCATACAATGACTAATAGGTATTTAGATCCTTTGCTAGGTGGTAGTTCAGTAAAGTCTAGCTCTAGGTCTTCAAATGGGCTTCGTTTGGTTCTTTGTATTCCTGGCGACTGGGAAGGCCCTTGTTTGGCATTGTTGCAGACACACGTCTGACATCTCCAAGTTACATTTCCAAAAAGCTTGGGGAGTCTGTCCATATAGTAATACCGGTTTACTAAAGTTTCTAATGCTGTTTTTCCCATATGAGTGTCCTCATGAAGTTGATAAACCAGGGGATAGGCCAGGTGGTCTGGGACAAAGGGCCATCCACCAGGAAGCAGCCACCATCTGTCTAAGTCCTTGGTACCCTTTTCCCTTTTTATCCAGTTTTTTTTCTTCCTGGGCATAGTTTGAAACAGTTGAAAGAGCAAATTACAAAAAGAAGACAAGAGCTAGCTGATTTCCAGATGAGTTGGAACAATATTTGGAGTTGGGCATCTTGGCTTTTCCCATTAGATGGACCTCTCCTCATGGTCTTACTGGCACTCGTATTTGGGCCCTGCATTTTTAACCCAATAACTCAATTTGTTTCCTCCCACCTAGAATCCATAAAACTTCAAATGCTTCTCCAAGGCTGTGAACAACTTGCTTTGGAGAATACAGAAAGCAGGTGATGCCCCTTAGAAAAGCTTTAGAGGGCATCAAAGGGGGGGAATGAGGAAGGAAGACAGAGAATGAATCAAGAAGTCAGACCCTATGAGCCTTATCTCAAATGAGCAGGTGCCCTAACTGCCACTTCTGCTTTTCTGTAAGCATGCTTTGCCGCACCCCATGTAAACCTGTTTGCTGTGATGTTTTTGTGAAAGTTCCCTCTCGTGGCCCGCATTTTAAAATTATAAAACCACCAATGACGAAAGCTCAGGGCTGATGATGCGGCCCCAGATCTGTTACACCCAAAAGTCTCCAATAAGATTCGCTGAATGTGTATAAAAACAGCCTGTAACTGAGGATCGGGGCTCAGGTTTTTGGAGACTACTCTGCCTGAGACTTCCGGAATAAATGCTCTTGATTCTCCACTCGGTCTCTGGTGCCTGTTCTGAGCGTGGCAACACTCTGTTTGCTCTGCTCCTGGTGAGCTGCAATACTTGCTGCAACACTCTGATGATACTAAGAGATGGGTCTTTGGGATGTGATTAGGTCATAAGCATTCCACCCCCACGAATGGGATTAGTGCCCTCATAAAAGATGCCCAAGGGGCTGGACGTGGGGGCTCAAGCCTGTAATCCTAGCACTTTGGGAGGCCGAGGTGAGTGGATTGCCTGAGCCCACAGGTTTGAGAACAGCAACTTGGTGAGACCTCATCTCTACAATAAATCAAAAAATAATCCAGACGTGATAGCGTGTGCCTGTAGTTCTGGCTACTTGGAAGGCTGAGGCAAAAGGATCGCGCCTGAGCCCAGCGGGTCAACTCTAGGGTGGCCACAAGTGTGCCACTGCACTCCAGCCTGGGTGACAGAGTGAGACTCCAACTCAAAAAAAAAAAAAAAAAGATGCCCAAGAGAGCTTGTCTGCCCCTTCCACAGTGTGAGGACACTGCGAAAAGATTACCATCTAAAAGAGGGACCTCACCAGACACAGAAACTGTCAGAGCCTTGATCTTGGATGTCTTAGCCTCCAGAACTGTGAGAAATAAATTTCTATTGCTTACAAGTTACCTAGTATGGTATTTGTTATGGACCGAGACAAACTGCTTTGTCTTTAAAGATTTTAAAGATGTTCAAGTTAAAGAGAAATTAGACTTGTCTCGGGTTATTCTAAAGGGATAAACCACAGAGATGTCCTTCTCATCTAAAACAAACAACGCTGTTGTCCCTACAGTATGTAGCTGGTATGGTTTTTTTTACCCCTTCTTCTGATAACGGCGCCACACAGTAGGCCTATGACCCATGAGCCCGGTCCTGTCAGGGAACTTGTGCCTTGGCCCTTTCTATTGCTAGGTACGTGACATGTGAGTTTCCTTTTTTGTTGAAGCCAAGTTGGATGTGTGCTGCAAGCCTCTAAAAGAGTCTTGCCCAAGACCCGAGAGCTCTGTGAGGAGAGAAGCAGGCAGCTTCCAAGCAGTGAATTACCATAGTGGAGTGTGCTCACAGAGGGCCAAGAAACGGCTTAAGGAGGATGTTGCAAGGACAACCCAAGATGTCCTATGCATGAACTGTGCTCCTTCCTAGCCTCCTGATCACTGCAGAATGGCAATATTCTTCCTTCACAGTGTATTCATTGGTGAGCAGGAAATAACGCATCGGATAGGTCATGTCAAAAACAAAATGATAGCAAAGCAACGTAAATAAATTAACGCTATACTCAATTACTGTGTGAATTCAATTCTCCACTCCCTCGTAGACCACATTTTTTATGAGGACAGGATCTAGGTCTGTCTGGTGTTTCTCTGTATCCCCAGACCAGGCACAAGCATTTCTTAAGAATTAATGCAGGGGGTGTCAAAAAATGTGCACACATCTTAAAAGATGTTATCTATGTATTCAAAGATGTTATCCACTTTTCGAAGTTGAATTATATTACGGTAACAATGTATAGTATAATGTTCACTCAACCATGCTTCTATCATTTTCTTTGTCCTTGGTGACGCTAGCATTCATTTGGTTAGCGCCATCTTTTAAGTGAACATCATACTTTAAATGTGTACACATGTTTTTGGCACCCCCGTATACAGGTGGATTTTGTTTGTTTAAATTATTTGCAGCACCGGGCTCAGTGGCTCAGCCTGTAATCCCGCACTTTGGGAGACTGAGGTGAGTGGATTGCCTGAGCCCGAGGGTTTGAGACCCGCCTGGGCAACTCGGCAAGACCTCATCTCTACAGTAAATCAAAAAAATTAGCCGGGTGTAGTAGAGCGCGCCTGTAGTTCCAGCTACTTGGAAGGCTGAGGCGGAAGGATCGCTGGAGCCCAGCAGGTGGAGGCTGCAGTGGCCGGGAGCGGTCACTGCACTCCAGTCTGGGTGACAGAGTGAGACTCCAACTCAAAAAAAAAAAAATAATTTGTAGCATTCAAAGGAAATGATATAACTGAATTCAGTAATTTATCTAAAATGGCAAGTGCATTCATTAGGAAGAGAAACTATTCCCAGACTCACCCTAGGTTCACTCTTCCTTTGGAGGAGAGAGTGTTCAGAGAGGCTGGGTTTAATCTCCCTACCCTTTTTACAAAAAGGCAGAGTCTCACCCTGTCCCCCAGTTTGAAGTACAGTTGTGTAATCATACCTCACTGCAGCCTCAAACTCCTGGGCACAAGGTATCTTCCTGTTCCAGCCTCCTGAGTAGATAGGACTACAGGCATATGTCATGATATCTGGCTTATTTTTTATTTTTATTTTTTGTAGGGATGCGGTCTTGCTATGTTGCCCAGGCTGATCTCAAACTCTGGGCACAAACAATCCTCCCACCCCAGCTTTCCTAAGTGCTGGTATTATAAGCATGAGCTACCACATGGGCCTAGGTTTAGTTCTAATTTCCCATGCTCTTAGGGTGATGGCGGGTGGCCTATCTTGTGGGGATGTTTGAAGAGGCTCTTTCATATCCCAGAACGGGGCCGGCTCTTCTGGCAGGTTGTCCTACTGCCTTGGGATCATATCAGTGTCAGGTTTCTTACCTTATCCCTTAACCCCAGCAAGACACGGAAGCCTCCCTTCAGAATTCACCATGGGAAAATTGGCCCTTCCAAACCCCAGACAGAAAGCCCCACTGCTCTGCAAGCTGAATCTCCACAGGCTGGCCCAGGGCAGCAGAAGCCGTTGAAATGTTTAAACAAGATTTCTTATGACTCTGGCCCATTGGCAGCCATTATTGTTGCTCTCTGACCCCGGCTGCTTATCCTCAAGGCCTCTCAGATCGCCACATGCCGTGGCCTCAGATCTCTTCCATAAACAGTTGTCACAGTCACCCCCCAACAGCATTCACTGGATGCTGGAATTACTGAACATATGGAGTAGTGGGGGATTTATGGGTTTGTAATCTTTTTTTCAATAATTGTAGGGACCTTATAGGGTGAGGGTGACCAGCCAAAACTGAGATGTCTATTCCTGGAGAGAAGGAAAACTTAAAAATCATTTAATTAGGACATTTGGGCTTAATATTAACACGCTCAAAATTTTCCAACACTCCTCAGTCTCCGAATGACTTCAGCCGCTTCGAGACAATCCACTCTGTGTCTGGGGCATCAATTTGATTTACAGAGCATTTCAAAATATTTATATATCTTTTAGGGTTTCCATCACAGCCCCAGCCAGTAACCTGCTGTGTTTGAAAATGTCTGGGCAGTAATTGTCATTGTTTGCAGCAGTTATTTTGGACTCTAGTGAGCGCCGTGGCATTTCGTAGAATCTAGGAATGCAATTACCAAAGTTGTATACATAATCCAAGTGACCTCCTGGCTTCAGAAGCTCAACCCCTAGGAAAAAAAGGGATAACAACAGCAAAATGTTTGTTTAATTTTTCTTCTGTAGCTGGTCAGTGGTAGGTGGATTATATTATGGCCAATTTGGCAAAAAAATGATTAGTATAACAATTCCTTATAAGTACAAAACAATGTTGGATTCAACATACAAGAGAAAATATGCCTGGGATGATGGGTGCTTCTGACCCACTTTCATACCTAAGTGTCTGTGGAAGAAACTGGGTACTGAGGGGACGTCTGGGTCCTGAAGTGACTCATCCTTATGATGCAAGAGATTGTTTTTTACCAATTAAAAGAGGGCACTCGAGTGTCATCTAAAAATAAGTTGCTAACAGTTAAGAAAAAAAAAAGCAAAACCCGATTCAATGAGACCATTTTGAAGTCTGTAAATGAATGTACAAGTTGCCCTGCATGTCGTCAGGGATTTCATTTTCTTGGATCTTATCGGTTTCCGAGAGGCTCAAGTTACTCCCCAGTTATTTTCTCTTTCCTGTTTTTTTTTTTTTTTGGAGTTGGAGTCTCACTCTGTCGCCCAGACTGAAGTGCAGTGGCCACTCCCGGCCACTGCAGCCTCGACCTGCTGGGCTCCGGCGATCCTTCCGCCTCAGCCTTCCAAGTAGCTGGAACTACCCAGCTAATTTTTTGATTTATTGTAGAGATGAGGTCTGGCCAAGTTGCCCAGGCGGGTCTCGAACCCACGGGCTCAGGCAATCCACTCACCTCAGCCTCCCAAGGCGCAGGATTACAGGCTGAGCCACCGAGCCCAGCTTCCTTTTTTTTTTTTAATTGCACTGCTCAAACTCTCTTGTAGTGTGAAACAGAGTTGTTAGACCTAAGTAAAGAATCCATAAACAGAAGCTCTT
This sequence comes from Tarsius wallacei, assembly GCA_963574415.1. Taxonomy (NCBI): domain Eukaryota; kingdom Metazoa; phylum Chordata; class Mammalia; order Primates; family Tarsiidae; genus Tarsius; species Tarsius wallacei. The sequence continues at coordinate 18,543 of CAUYQG010084775.1, read as the reverse complement.
GATTTTCCAAGCAGATCAGTAATTTAGATCCCTCTGTTGCTAGAGACAGGGAATTGTCAAAAGAGTCTCAAAACTTAAGCAAATAAACAAAAAACATAATAATGCGTCAGAAATACTCATGATAATTTTGCTAGGACCTTCCAGGGTTACTACAACAGTTCCCATCTCATATCTGTCTACACCTGTGGAAAGTGCCCGTGTGAAAGCCTATGACTGTCTCTCCTAATTGAACTCTGGTTGGAGGCTGGTGTGTGGCTCACTACCCAAGAAAAGGACCTTTTCTTGATGGTGGTCTTTGCTTTCCAGTTGGTTTTTAGACTGTCAAAAGGCCAGCGAGAAACGACAATGAAGCCAACCCTCAGCAGGTCCTTTGAAGGCCAATGAGGGCATGAACCCCCCTGAAGTGACTCCAGGTCATGGAACTGGGACCTCGGCTTTCTCACTGCTCAGGACCCATCCCTATTTATCTCACTTCTTTACCATCCTCCCACTTCATCTAGTGGTTTCTCACCCCGCATGGAATTATCCCAAGTCCAGACAACACCCTACCCTTACTCCCACCCTCAACTGCCCCCGAAAACCACACGTTCCTTCTGAAGCACTGCCGTCAGCTGCTGGCCTGGCCCGCCCAGGCCAGGCTCCCCAGACGTCTGTGAGAACAGCCTGGGCCGTGCCAGGAGCACACACGGGCTGTCTCCAAAGCTGAGTGCTGCCAGCGGGTCTCAGTGGGGAAACAGCTTCGTCAGGACGGACTAATCATTCCCAGTCAGGCTGGATGCCGTGCGACTGCGTGTAGACAGCTGTCAGGCCCTTGCTGGGGAGGAGACAGCAGACTGAGGGGCTGAGGAGTGGGTCTCCAGCTCAGACTTGAGCGGTGCTTAGAGAGTGGTCACAGCGATTAGATCGAAAGTGTCCACCACCTAGAGAGGTGACCTCATGTGCTGTCTCACGAGAAATCATCCAGAAAGCTCCACAGGAAGCTGTTCTCAAAGAAGTTCTCAAGTTTTTTCTTTTTAGATTATGCACATGACCAAGATAAAATATTCTAGTGGCTACCGTTTACATAAATTGCAGGGCTCTGAAATGCCAATTTTGTATCCAGACAGGCACATCTTTCAGCCAAAGGAGCTTTTATATTATAAGCTTTACTAGGTACTTTCCTCTCTCTTTCATGTATATTCAGTTACCCCGGTTTGTCTTTTATTACTGTAAGCATGGCTTTTGATGAAAGGAAATGAAAGCATTGACATTTGGGTTCATTCATTCATTCATTTTAAAAGGAGACTGATGCTTTTGTGATGTAAAGATGTTCCCTGGGAAGCAATGACAGCCTTTGCTGGAAGAGCGGATTTAACAACAAATACATTATTCTTGCAGAATTTTTGCTTGTGCCAGGAAAGCAAAGTGTTCTGAGCTTCATGGAGAAAAAGCAGCTGCTATGTCCATGCGAATCCAAGGTAGTGGAAAGGACTCCAGACCCCACAGTGTCCACTCCAACCTCACACCAGAACTAGCAAATTAACTCTTTAATATGTCTTGAGCTCAGTTAGAGTTTACATATCAGGGGAATGAGAAGGCTACGCATTTACCATCCATCGTTTATGCCCGAGTCTTAACGAAAGATTGAAAACAGATTTTGTCAGAAGGAAATCATAGGATGTTAGAGTTGAAAGAGTCTATAGCAAACTTCAATCTAACCTCCCAATCCTACATTATAGCTTTCTGAGTGGCTGTTCCTCAGAGGCAGGTCTATGCAAACCTACACCCAAAGTCTGAGCAAGATGGGAGGCCAGAGAAACAAGCTGACAAACATAGTTTCTTAAAAAGAAACATTTAAAAGGGACTTACAGAGGCCATGTCTGTGTCTCCCACAGCGACAAGACAAGATAGTGGATCCCAGTGCCATTACCCGTCAGATCCAGAGTTTATATACCATAGAGAAGGAAAGTGTAGGGAACAGCAAGAATGCCATGTGAATCTGCCTCAAGGTTGTTTTGACCTAAGGGGAAGATTTACCAGTGAGTGTGTGCTCTTACACAAGGAACAGTAGCTAAAATAGAAATATCAGAGGCATTCTTGGAACTAGCATTAATCAGAAGTCAACATGGCAGATCAGCATCCAAGATGGAGTTGCTTTAGCCTCTAGAATAGCTCTTGAACATCACCAGTCTTTGGGACAGTTATGTGGCAGGGTATCCTTTGGAATTCATAGGGAAGAAAAAGTAACATATTTTCTTTCTTATCCCAAGGCCCACGACTGACATCCCTAGAACAAAAGACAGATTAACAGAAGAAAAGCATCACAAATTTATATAACAAAAGTTTTATGTGACATATGAACCTTCGGAAATGAAGATCCAAAGACCCAGAGAAAACTGTGTATTTTTATGTTTAGGTTTGATGAAGAAGGGACAGTTATGTGCAAGTATGATTGGATAAAAGAGGGTATGACCTAATCAGTGATGATAAACTGTGGGAACTCAGCAAGTCCTGTTTGTTTAAATTCTTCCAGGCCTCTCTGTGTAACATCCTTCTCTCTTTGTGTAGGGCAGGACACCTGCCACATAAGAGTCTTCAAAAGAGAGGGGACAGGAGTTCAGAAGTTCAGAGAGACCTTTCTGCTTCTGTGCTTTTCTCAATTTCCTTCCGTTAAAATACTGAGTATGCAAAAGGGCCATCTTTTAGGGTATTGTTTCCTATACTCCCTCAAACTCTATCACCAAGTGATATTGTTCCTAATTCTGTTGTTTGGAGAAGATACAAGTCATTCTCTTTTTCACCTAAAGGCCTTCAAATATTTAAAAATAACTACCATATTTCCCCTCAGTCCTCTAGCCTCTGGGTTCTGTCTCCTGGTCCTTCAACCTCTCGTTAAACGGTATGGCTTCAGGCTCCCTCATGTCCTAACTGCCATCCACCAAATCTTCTCCAGGGGACCAGTATTTTTAAGATGTGTTGCCTAGAACTGTGTACGGCATTCCAGGTGTTCTGTGGAGCACAGAGGGTCCCCTGGAGAGAGGTCCTCAGTGGCATGCCATGAAAATTAGGTATTTTTCATATCTTATTCAACATTATCCATGATTTTGATGAACATACATAGAAGACCTATTTGTCACATGAGAGAATAACACAACACTAAGTAGAACATCAAACACAAAAGATGCCAGAATCAAGGGACAGATAAGAGACTAAAAACATCGAGGATAAACTTAACAAGGATAAACATATATTTTTCATTAAAAATAAGTGCAAGATGGGGGTTACATGTCATGAGACCAGTTCATGAGAAATAAAGTTGATCTCCAGCTAACATGAGAGCAGGTTCCAAGGAAATACTTTTATTGTTTGGAGCACAGAACATGGGGGTCCCCTCTGTGTTCCACAGAACACCTGGAATATTGTGCCCAGTTCTTGGCATCACATTGTGTTTTATTATATTTTCTTACTAGTCAATTGCAATAGTGAGAAGGAAAAAAAGAGAACAAGGACTTTGACCTGTAACTGACTGCAAACAATCAATTGGGATAGCGCATGACCTTCAAACCACCTCTAGGAACCACTGCTCTTGCTGTCACCCCTTGGTTCCCAGACCCTTGTATTCTTCTTCTGGGACACAGACACATAGAAAGAACTTTGGTCCAAGTGAACTTGCATCATGCGGATTGAGGCCTCATCCTTATATGGTATTTGAACGAGGGCTCCAACTCAGTATTCAGTGGGCTGTTCCAACATCCTGTCAGACTGAGAACTTCTGGATGGGTTAGTAGGTCATATGACAAGTGGATCCCATGGGTAAGGAACCACTCCCACACCTCAGCTATAAAGTGATCCCCCATTCTAATGTGATGCTACTCGGATCTCCTGCTAACAGACCCGATGCTCCAAAAGCTCTCAGATAATGGAACTGAGAAGGCACTTAGGACATGAGGATGCAAATACATGCCCTGACTATGTGTCTATTTCCTTCAGAATGAATCATCGGCCCTTTCAAAGTGAAAGGGACTCAATGCAGTCACCTTGCCACCAAGAAGGTGGTTGATCTCCTTGAGGGATGGGACCATAGCTATCACTGAATATTGATCCCCATTGCTGGCTGGTTGGACACTGAACAGCAGCTGCTGCAGTTAGACTGGTCTTGGTAGGCTGGGCGTGGTGGCTCACGCCTATAATCCCAGCACTTTGGGAGGCCAAGAAGAGAGGATTGCGTGAGCCCACGGGTTCGAGACCAGTCTGGGCAACTTGGCAAGACCTCATCTCTACAATAAATCAAAAAATTAGCCAGGCATGGTGGCGCACGCTGTAGTTCCGGCTACTTGAAATGCTGAGGTGGAAGGATCTCCGGAGCCCAGCAAGTCGAGGCTGGGGTGGGCCTGAGCGTGCCCCTGCACTCCAGCCTGGGTGACAGAGACTCTGACTCCAAAAAAAAGAAAGAAAGAAAGAAAGATTGGTCTTGGTAAGTGGTTGCCCAGGTTGTTGGGCCCATTTGCAGCTTCTTTCTCTGCCATCAAGGCTACGTTGTTCATCTACTCATTGGCACTGTGTCTACTTGTTTGTAGTGCTTCTGCTGTAGAAGATGCTCTCTGGTGAGCATGAGTATGTTATATAAAGATCTTGACGCTTTGCACCTACTTCAGTCGATCCATTCACGTGCCTGTATCCCAGAACTCCAGATCCCCTACATTCCAATGGCCAGACATGCACCACTGCCTATGAGTCAGATTATATTCTAACTTGAGGCCACTTCTCTGTCTACAAAAAGTGGATGATCAGGTGCACCACTCAAAGCCCTGCCTTGGCCAGGAGCAGTGGCTCAAGCCTATAATCCCAAGCAGTTTAGGAGGCCGAGGTGAGAGGATTACCTGAGTTCAGGGGTTCAAGACCAGTCTGGGCAACTTGGTGAGACCTCGACTCTGTGATAAATCAAAAAATTAGCCAGGCATGGTGGCGCTTGCCTGTGGTTCCAGCTACTTGGAAGGCTGAGGCAGAAGGATCGCCTGAGCCCAGTAGGTAGAGGCTGCAGTGACTTGGGTGTTTTCCTCCTCTGAGAACAGGTTGGAAGGGCTACCCCAGACAGCCACAGGTGTGAGCTGAGGTAGAGAAGCTGATGCAACAGTGGCGGGTGTCACATGGGTCAGAACCATCTGTGCACCCAGCTTGCTTGTGTTCAATCCTGGGTGGATTGCTGCTGGACCCTCCTGACCTTATGACTTGGTGACTCACATAGCCCAGCTCATAATAAACAGTTCTGGACATGTGGTATCTCATTGTCAGACACTCAAACAGGGTCTAGTAGCATACTAGGATATATTTTTCTTTTTCTTTTTCTTTTTCTGAGTTGGCCATCCCAGCATCAACCTGCTGGGCTCAGGCAATCCTTCCGCCTCAGCCTTCCAAGTAGCTGGAACTACAGGCATCTGCCACCATGCCCAGCTAATTTTTTGATTTATCGTAGAGATGAGGTCTTGCCAAGTTGCCGTGAGCTCAGGCAATCCCCTCACCTCGGCCTCTCAAAGTGCTGGGATTACAGGTTTGAGCCACCTTGCCTGACCAGGAGATATTTTTCAAAGGGGATTAAATACTCCACTGGGGATGGCATAACCTTGTTCCAGAATAGGGATCTGCATTGTGACCTCCCTGAAGAGCTTGCCATAAATTCCACAGCATCCTTGCCCACCACTGATAGGATCTAACACCACAGGATCTTCTGGGTCCTGTGCTCTGGACCCCACTCTAAGTAAGCAGTCCTTCGTGCAACCAGTAAATGGGCTAGAGAAGTATTTTGAGGCATGAAATATGCTATCTCCAGCACCTGAACAGGCCTGCCAGGCATTGTGCTTCCTTCTTCGTGGTGCAAGATTCAATAATTTGTTCGTTCTTTGGATTGGATGTCCCACCGTATCCTTACAACTTGACCCCTAAACATTTTATTAATGTTGTGGTCTCCTAAATTACCTCTGGGCTTACTTCTCATATTCCCTAGTGCAGGTATTTAGCCACTTCTTGTTCATGAACAATTAGCTTGATAACACTGATGCAGCAATTCAATACGATGTTGAGTAGGATGTCTGAATAGTACAAATCTCTTTAGACTACTTTATGACAGAGAGTGGAGAGTTAACATGGTCCTGGGGAAAAACGGTAAATGCATCTGTTATTCATTCTATGTGAATGCAAACTACTTCCAATCATCTTTTTCTATAGGGATAGGAAAGAATGCATTTGCCAACTCCCTGGTCAAATACCTCATATCTGAGACCATGTTAATCTGCCTAGCAAGTTTACTGCAACTTCCATGGCAGCTGCAGTTGAGGGCTACTACTTGATTGAGTTTGCCATAGCTTCCTGTCTTTTCCAAGACTGATCTGGCTTCTTCCACAGGGGCTGAACTGGAGAACCCAATGAAGACATGACAGGGAACATAACTTCTGCAGGTATATTCTTCACACTGGCACTAATTTCTCCCATCACTTGGGATTCAATGTTGATTTTCATTCACTATGGGGGGTGCAATTTCAGAGATTTCTACTCTTCCTACTCCATTATGATAGTAGCTCTTATCCACAGGCTAATGTGAGTTTGCACCAACCACTAGGTATATATAATGTCCTAATCATACATTCAGGAATAGGAGAAATGTCCATGGACCCACCATGTGCTGGATGTTGGCATACTATTTATTACTTCCCCTATTGCTGTGGTGTGAATGTTTGTGTCCCACTAAAATTCATATGTTGAAAGTTAGTCCCCAAAATGGATAAGAGGTAGGGCCTTTGGGTGGTTATTAGTTCACAAGGGTAGACACCTCATGAATGGAATTATTGCCCTTATAAAGGAGGCCCAAGGGAGCTTGATTGCTCTTCTGCCATTTGAGGACCCAGTGAGAAGGCACCATCTATGAATCAGAATGTGAGCCTTGCCCAGACACCAAATATGCCTGCACCTTGATCTTGAACTTTTCAGCCTCCAGAGCTATGAGAAACAAATGTGGGTTGTTTACACATGACCTAGTTTATGATATTTTGTTATAGCAGCACAAATGGACTAAGACACCTAAATTCTCCTACACTAACAGAGGGCCATAACAATGTTTTAAGTCTCTCGCATCAATGTCAACTCAGACTTTGTGTCCAACAATCCTCAAAATGTTAGGTATTCCTCTTTCCCCAGGGTGCAGTCAGCCAATGTACAGCTAAATGTTGGTAGATACCTTTGAGAAGTACTTGTGGAATCATTATTATGTACATTTGCTGAGGTGTGGCAGAATCCTTCTTCACTTCTTCATTTTAGTGATTCCAGGTCTGAAAACTGGCTCAAGTCTGGAAACTGGCTGAAGGCATGACTTCTTACTGGGGCAACTCCAATAAGAAGTCTTGATCATTCATCCTTGATTCTTTGGCTACTATAAGTGGAGCAATACTCTTGTTGACTGCCGATCTAATCTGCCCCATTGTGACGGTTAATTTTATGTGTCACGCTGGCTGGGTCACAGTGCCCCAATAATTGGGTCAAACACTATTCTGATATTTCTGTGAAGGTGCTTTTTGGATGAGATTAATGTTGAAACCAGTGAACTTTACATAAAGTAGATTAACCTCAATAAGGTGGGCGCCCTCATCCAATCAACTGAAAGTCTTAAAAGAACAAAGACTAACCTCTCCAGAGCAGGAAGAAATTCTGCCAACAACCAAACTGCAATCCTGAACTCAAACTGCAACCCTTCCCTAGTGGCATACCCTGCAGATTTTAGACTTACCAGGTCTCCACAATCGTGTAAGCCAACACCTCAAAATAAATATTTTTTTCTCTGTCTATTCATCTTGTTGGTTCTGTTTCTCTGGGGAACCCTGACTAATATACCCATATTCCATTATCTATCTCTGTAACTCTCTGAGAATCAGGTCCCCCAGCTGCCACTCCAGTATTATCACTCATTACCATAATTGTCTCCACAATTATTCTTTGGTTTCTGAGGATTACATGCCACCATCTCATCTCTATTGTTTCAACATCGTAGCATCCTCATTGCTATCAGTAAACAAGGTTCTGTAATGGCCTCTTCTACCATCGGGCCTGAACTGAAACTAGCCACTATTGAACGTCTTGATTTTGCTGATGCCCTTCTCACTAGTGCATTCCTGTTGGCTTTGGTGAATGATATTTTTAGTCCACTTGAGTTGTCATGACAAAATATCATAAATTTATTTTTCACAGTCTTGGAAGTTAGGATGTCCAAAATCAAGGCTCTGAGAGATTTTGTGTCCTTTGAGGGCCACTTCTAGACGTAGTCTTTTCTCTGAGAGAAGAGGTGAACAAGCTCCCTCTGGCCTGTTTAGTAGGGACATTAATCCCATTAACGAGTGCAGAGTGCTCATGACCTAATCACCTCCTAAATGCCTCACCCTCTAATATCATCACCTTGGGAGTAAGGATTTCAACATAAGTGAATTTTCAAGAGAACACACAAACATTTAGACCATACAAAGATGAATCCTCTGGCCCTTCCTAAGAAACATAATCACTTGGTAGGTTTTCCAGCCTTACATAGTGTATCTACTTCGGCATGTCCACTCCCCAGGGTCTTTTCCTCTCTCTTCCACCAACTGCTACAGCAATTCCAATATCTCAACCTCTTTTAACATGACCTTTACTTTTTCCATGCTTCTAGAAGCCATTCTAGTAGTAAACTTATGTCACCTCCCGGGGTCCTTTTTCCTAGGCATTAAATTCTGAATTTAATTGATAAACTCTTCTCTACCAATCAACAAACCCTCTTTTATTCAATCTTATATTCTAGCCTCCTTAATCAAGCACCTTCAGAATTCAGACCCATGTGTACTTCTCTGCCTCCCGCTGCCAACTCAGTATTGCAGGTCCTTTGGGGATAGAACCTTTCCTTCCTTTTCAGGCCAAGCATGTCCTCAATTGCCCTCTTATAGGCAAGGTAGAAAGGAGGAGCATCAAGAGAAGATTCTTTTTTTTTTTGAGTTGGAGTCTCACTCTGTCACCCAGACTGGAGTCCAGTGGCCGCTCCCGGCCACCGCAGCCTTGACCTGCTGGGCTCCGGCGATCCTTCCGCCTCAGCCTTCCAAGTAGCCGGAACTACAGGCACGCGCTACCAAGCCCGGCTAATTTTTGATTTATTGTAGAGATGAGTTCTCGCCAAGTTGCCCAGGCGGGTCTCGAATCCGCGGGCTCAAGCAATTCACTCACCTCAGCCTCCCAAAGCGTAGGATTACAGGCTGAGCCACCAAGCCCAGCTAAGAGAAGATTCTAAGAGAAGGACATGTGGTCAAGTCAGGTAGAGGCTTCTTCATTATCGTCAACAAAGAAAAAGATGCTAGCTTTTAATAGGACAGAGACAAGTTCAGACGCTTCCAAGGAATCTGTGGATTCAAGCTTTAAGGGGGCATCAACCCTATTGTCCTCATCCATTGTTTCAGGGTTCAGTTTCTTCCCAGCCAGGCCTGGACCTTGGCAATAGCAAACCTTCCACAACTGGGAGTTAACCTTCTTTGGGGTTTGACTACTCTGCAGATTAAGTTCTGAGTCTCAGCTTTCTCTGCCATCCCACAGTAGCTGAGAACCTCTTTGTATAAAATGTGGGAGGCCCTTTGCTTTCACACTTCAGTCTCAATTACCTGTTATTTGCTCTCAGCCTTTTAGTGTCTTTTCCCAGTGTCTGTGGAGCTCAGCAACAGTCTCCCAATTTCACTGACCTTATAGTTACTGTTCGTCTCTTACACTTCAAAAGCATAATATTTTGCTTCAGCCTCTCTATTCGTGTTGACTAGTATAACATCTCAATTTGCAGATAGTGAAGGTTTTAACAATTGGACCTCCATTTTGTACCAAGAGCTATTTGTGTTCCACCTACTACCAGCTAAGCTTTAAGTGATGGAGCTCCAAAACCTGATCTTATTATCTGCACTTCCAGACCATTCAGTTACTCCAGGAAGCAAACTGAGACAGACTGCATTTATTATACGGAATGTTTGTTAGGGAGTACCTTGGAATCAATACCTGCAAAGCAAGGAAAGGAAGCAGGAGAGAGCAGACAGAGAGGTGAATCTGCAGAGTATGCCTGACAGTAACCCCACAGGGAGCACTAGAGCTAAAACAGCCCATCAGAGTTCTCTCACATTGAACAGAAATGGCCAGGTTCTTATGGCCCTCCTCAATCAGCCACGGAATGTAGGTCACCCAAGAATGGCAAGCCCTTGGGTCATGTGGATCTCTGCAGCTGAGGTGATCTCTGGAGAGGCCCTCCACAAAAGTCTGTCCCCTAGCACTCCCAGCAGCTGGGACTAATCTTTTCCTATCACCATGGGAATATATTAAGACCATACAATTATGTAAAACTCTTTTATTACATATTTAATTTTTAAGAACCTCTTATGTTTTTAAGCTATACATGGTTCTCTTTGGCCTTAACCATGAAATCTTGCCTGTATTTCCTCTGCCCCTTTGGAAATCTGCTTTCTCTAACTTTAGGCAACATGGCAGATTGAGCAGACACGGATTAGACCCCTTCCATTATAAAAATAAATATAGAATAAAAGATACCAAAAACTCATACAGTATTAAAGCAGTAATTAAAAGTTGATATGTGGGCAGCCAATGGAGTGTAGCACTGAGGACACTTTGGGGTGAAGACCTAGGATTCTAATGACCATGTGGGAACAAAATATATGGCTGTGTTCCTACCAAATAGTTTAGCTAAAATTGATCCTCTTGCATAATGCTCAAAACTTAACAGACACTTCAGTAGATCAAGAAACAGGAGAATTTAATGAAACACTTCTTAACTCATTTTGTGATACCAGACCACACAAAGATATTACTAGGAAAGAAAACTCAAGACCAATAAACCTCATAAACGCAGGAACAAAGGTGATGAGGAGAAAATATAGCAAATATAATCCAGTTATTTACAAAAGGATAAAACATCATGACCAAGTGAGGCTTATCCCAGGATTGAAGATTAGTTTAATATTGGAAAACCAATCAATGTAATCCACCATATTAGTAAATTTTAAAAAACCAGAATATCATTTCAATAGACACAGAAAAAGCATCTAAAAAAATTCTATGCCATCCATGATTTTAAAAAAAATTACACACACTCAGCAAATAAGGAACAAAAGGGAACTTCCTCAACATGATAAAGGTAATCTAGAAAAAAACTTAAAGTTAAACATTATAGTCAACAGTGAAAGACCAAATGCTTTTTGCTTAATATCAACAAGAATGTCAATTTTCCTAATCTTATTCAACACAGAAATAGAGGTCATAATCTGTGCAAAAGGCAAGAAAGCTGAGAAACCTGTGCAATAAGTCAAGAAAAATAAATAAAAGTCATGTAGATTGGAAAGGAAGATGTAAAACTACTTCATGATTGCCTATGAAGAAAATACTAAGAAATCAGCAAAATAGCTAATAGAATAAGTAAATTTATTAAGGTTTCCAGCTATTAGGTCATATACAACAGTTAATTGTATTTTTGCATTTAACAAAAACAATTGAAAATTAAGTACTAAAAAACCCAAATGCATTTAAAATAGCATAAAAAATTAAACAAGGATAAATGTAACAAAATATGTTTGTAACTTGCTTAATGAAAACTATAAAACATTGCTGAGAGAAATTAAAGATCTAAATACATGAAAAGATAAATCATACACATAAATCTGCAAACTCAATATTATTGAGTTGTCATTTCTCCACAAGGTAATTCACACAATCAACATAATCCCAATCAAAATTCTAGTAGACTTTTTTTGGTAGAAATTGACAAGCCTCAATAATGTTAATTTTTTAAAATTTAAAGGTAGCTACTAAAAAAACAACAAAAGAATCATAACTTTCAAACCAGTAGAAGGGATAAGTGAAAAATTAAACAAAACCAAACCAGACATATCTGGACCAAGTCAAAAGAAAGTAGGAAAAGAGATATCACAAAGGAAAGAAGTAGCACTTTTAAAAGATGACACAAAATTAGATGGTAAGATAAGTTCAAACATATTGGTAATCCCAATAAGCCTAAATAGATTAAATGGAAATATAGCTATTCTCAGACTGAATTATAATAACAAAATCCAGCTATTTGATGTTTTCAAGAGACTGATTAAAATACAAGTACACAGGAAGTCCGAAAGTAACAGAATGGAAAAAATATGTACCATGCAAATTTTAAATAAAGCTAGTGTGGCAAGAATTTTATCTGAAAAAGTATTATAGATAAAAAATATTAAAATAAAATAATGTAAATTCTTAAATAACAATATAAACCATTTACTCACTTTTCTTTTTCTTTTTTTTTTCTTGGGTTGGTATCTTCCTATGTCGCCCAGACTGGAGTACAGTGGCACAATCCCAGCTCACTGCAGTCTCAAACTCCAGGGTTCAAACAACCCTCCTCCTCAGCCTCCTAAGTAACTGAGACTATAGGCACGTGCCAGCACGCCCAGCTAATTTTTTGCAGAGATGAGGTATCACTATGTTGCCCAGGCTGGTCTCAGACTCCCGGGCTCAAGCAATCCCCCTGTCTTGGCCTCCCAAAATGCTGGGATTACAGACATGAGCCACTATGCCTGGTCATTACTCATTTATTTACTCACTTTATGAAAATATAAAAACTTTACTTGATAATGTTATGAATACTTTTCTGGGTAATAAAACACTTGTGAACACACCTACTAGTTGGTGTGTTTTGCATATAGGCAAAATTTGACAAATGTACAAGATGAAATTGGGACAATATTAACTCCTTATCACTTAGAAACTGATAAGATCAAACAGACTAAAAATTAGTGGGATAGAAAAGAATTGAACCACGTAATTGGTAAACTTAATTCAATGGACATACATTAAATTCTGCATACAAAAGATAGAGATACACTCTTTTTGTTTTTGTTTGTTTGTTTGTTTTTGAGTTGGAGTCTCACTCCGTCACCCAGACTGGAGTGCAGTGGCCGCTCCCGGCCACTGCAGCCTCGACCTGCTGGGCTCCGGCGATCCTTCCGCCTCTGCCTTCCAAGTAGCTGGAACTACAGGTGTGCGCTACCACGCCCGGCTAATTTTTTTGATTTATTGTAGAGATGAGGTCTCGCCAAGTTGCCCAGGCGGGTCTTGAAACCTCGGGCTCAGGCAATCCACTCGCCTTGGCCTCCCAAAGTGCTGGGATTACAGGCTGAGCCACCGAGCCCGGCTAACACGCTTTTTGAACAAAAAGGAAATATTTAGAACTGAGCCCCAACATAAATCTCAACAAACAACAGATAATTGACATAACACTGACCCCATCCTTCCAGCACATTCCAATAGAATTAGAAATCAATAGCACATTAAAATCTGATTTCCTCAACAGAGAAACATTTAACCATGTTCAACATTATGATTTCACAGAATGACTTTCTGATTTTTTTCTCAAGGTTTTTAAATTTATTTCCCCATCAGCAACCAAATTCATCTTGGTCAAAATTAAGTCTGGAATAGCAGCTTCCCTGTGGTTTATTCATTCTTTTAAGAAATAAAACTGTAGGTAAGAAAGGTCAAAATTTTATCAAATGTTCTGCTTTCCGTTGAATAATACTTCTAACACATGTCTACATGGTTAAGATATTTTATTGCTATTACATCAGTTTAGTAACCTGTATTAAGAAAATATTATTTAAAAATAAAGTCTTTCTCACATGCTTAGTCTGGCGAGGCTGTCTGCAATATGCTCCTGTGACATTATCACCTCTGTTTCGGAATTCTTGTATTTTTCATCCAGATGTTTCCAGCTAGGTACATACCTTCCTGACTCAAGTTCTATTTCTCTAATCCCTCCTTCTATCTGGGATACTTCCCTTTCAAATTATCTTAATTCATTATAGTATTCCATTCCTTCACATAAGCCCACTATACTTTTTCAGTCATATCTATAGAAGCTTGCTTTTCTAAAGATTTTATTTAGTGTTTTATTGGTTTCTCATGCTTGCCTCTATCTTTAGTCCACTGGTACACTAATAACAAAGCCACAAATTGTTTCTCAGCCTGTATTTCTCTTTTTATTTTCTTTTTAAAAGAGAATTTTCTGGGTATCTTCTTCACTGTGCTTCTTCCTCCTAGGGCATCTCAGTAGGTTATATCTTTACAATTTTTAATTTAGATACTATTAGACTCCATTTTTCACCCTGATTCCACTACTTAGGAGTGTTGTTTTCGTGATCAAGTACTGTACTGTTCTGTGCTTCAGTTTCCTCATCTGTAAAATGGGGATAATAATGATACATCATAAGATTGTTGAAAGAATTAAGTGAGTAAATACATACAAAATATCGAGGTCCATGTACATAATCAGAGCTCAGTAAGAACTAGCTGTTATTAAAATGATTTCCTCTTGAAATTTGATGGACAAATCTCTTGATTTCTTTACTGAGACTTCCGTCAAATACATTCTTGCAGGGATTTTTGTGGCGTTCTCTGTCTCTTGCTTTCTGGCTCACAGTTCAGGAAACTCAACTGCTTCTTGACACCATGAATAAAGCTATTTACTTACCTTTCATAGAATCACCAAATAGCAGAATTTAAAAAGAAAAATCTGTTTCTAAATCCTTCCGTTTTCTACTCAGCATCTCAATCATTAGAAATACATCAGACTTTTTCTAACTAAATCTAGTTCTCTCCATGTGAATCAGCAGACACAGATAGGATCCAGCACAAGTTCCAGGGCTCACAGCTAAGATTGCTATCATAATCCTTGGATCAGGAGTCATCAGCCAATTTAACCCCAGTGTTCTTCCCTGCAAATGCCAAGATCTTTTTGATGTGATGTCGTCAGGGAAGCTGTGGTGTTCCAGGCTTCAAAATCAAATGGAAGCAAAGGTTATTTTTAGCTGAATAGCCATCAGTAATTATGAAAGCACAGTTTCTTTTCTTTATGGTTTTCTGCCAGGTCATATTATTTCACTCATTTCTTCACCTTGGTTGTTTCCTTTGCTTATTTGTTTGTTTCATCTGTTTTCCTTTTTTTTGATTTTCTATATCATTTCTTCCATTCTGCCGAGAAAACCACCATCCCCTCTGGCATGTCAGAGATCAGACGAGTATTTCTCAGGCTGGTTGGCCTCCTTCAGCAGGGAGGCCAGCCTGCATCTGTACTGAACATGCTTAGGGACTAACATAAGTAGGAATGCAGGTCCTTAAATGTAAGGCCCCTGGAGCAGTTTCTTCAATATAAGCAAGTAGACCTTAACTCACCCTTCTTCATGCAGTAACTTCCACAACACTTTTCCTTGTAAACCTCCTAAGGTCACCTGTTACGCAGTTGTTACCTTACTGCCCTGCTATAGATTGTTATTAGTTAAGCAGTTGCTAACCATTCTCTTCCTTTCCCCCTTTGAAAAGCAACTAAATTTACTAAAGTCACAGTATCCTGATTTTAATTCCCATAAATGTAACTATCAAAAGGCCAGAGAAGGAAGCGACATCAGTAAATATGGTGAAATAGAGAAAGGCAAAGTTTTGTTCCTCCTCAAAAGCAGTGAGTAAACTGGCAAAAATGATCAGAGTCAACTTTGTTGGAACTCTGGAAGAGAATCAAAAGTTTCCAGCAACCAGCTGAACACTTAATAAAAGCACAACTGAATTTCTGTAAGAGAGCTTGTGGCATTTTAGTATAACCTGGACACCATTTCTCAGTTTGGGGACAATACTGAATGTGGCAATGGCCCACATTTCTGGTTTAGGTTCCTAATACCGAAAGAATTGGAATAGACCTTATTCTTAAAGATTGTTTTGACCTCTTTATGGGGTTCCCTGAAAGAACAGCTCAAAGGGCTTGGCTTTGTATCACCTAACTTGAAGCTCTCCCAGAACAGAGGTGACTACACAGGAGGCATTTGTTGAAAACACTGAAAGGCAAATGTACCTGCCATTGCCACCGGGAGCAAGTCTTTGTCCAGTAAGTCCAGTGTTTGACTTTTTCACAGAAAATTTCTATTAATTTTTTCCCCATGTGGGTCACACTTTCTTGCTTCTTTGCATGACTTGTAATTTTTTATTGAAAACTAGGCATGTTAGAGATTATAATGTTGCAACTCTGAGAGGTTACCTCTCCTCCCCAAGATTTGTTGTACCTGTTGTTGCAGTGGTTATATTTTAAGACTAATTTTGTAAAGTCTGTATTCGTGTGTGGCTCCAGAAGTTGTTGTTCCTTTAGCTTAGCAGTCACAGTGATTCGGCAGAGAATCCCTTAAATACCCAGAGTCAAAACAAAAACAACCCCTAGTCTTTGCATATAGGCTCTGTGTGTAGGTTGGGGCAATCCTTCAACATTCAGTCAGGCAGTTTATGACTTTGTCTTAGCCTTCATTTCCTGCTTATAACAAAGCCTGAAGGTAAATCAGAGGTTAGAGCTTAGGAGTTTCTCAAGTCTTTCCTGAGCAGTCACCAAGCCCTGGCAATGTGGACGTCTGGATGAATATGTGGGAGTTTTGCAAAGCTCTTGCTCCTCAGTGCATCTCACTCCCAGCCTTTTCTCCCAAACTTTTTGGTTTGCCTGTTTTTTTCCACCAACCCCCTGCCCCATTACGTCTTCAAATATTTGTTCTGTCCTTTTTTTCTCTCTCCTTTTGGGACTCCCATTCCACAAGTATTAGTAAGCTTGATAGTTTCCCACAGGTCTCTTAGGCTCTGATTATTTTTTTATTTTTACTTTTCATTCTTTTTTCCTTCTGTTTCTCAGATTGCGTGATCTCAAATGACCTATCTCAAGATCACCGAGTTATTCTTCTTCCTGCTCAATTCTGCTATGGAACCCCTCCAGTAAATTTTTAAATTTTAGTTATTATGCTTTTCAACACTAGAATTTCTGTTTCTTTTTTTATAACTTATAAGTAAATCTTTATTGATATTCTCTATTTGGTGAGGATCATACTTTCCTTTAGTTCCGTGTACATGGCTTCCTTTAGCACTTTGACTATATTGAAATTAGCTTATTTGAAGGGATAATGGCTGAAAACTTCCCAGATTTGATGAACAAGAGAATCCTGAAAGCAGCAAGAAAGGCGTGACTTTCAACGAGCAAAAGATTCTTAATAAGATAAACAGATTTCTTGTCCTTGTCAGAAACCATTGAGGCCAAAGGACAGTGGGACAACATACTTAAAGTACTAAAAGAAAGAATAAAACCAACGGTTAGTCAATGATTCTACAATCAGCAAAATTATCCTTCAAAAATCAAGGAGAAATGAAAACTTTCCCAGTTAAACAAAAATTGAGATAGTTTATCACTAGTAGACCTGCCCTGCAAGAAATCCTTCAGGCTGAAATCAAAAGACACTAGAAAGCAACTCAAATCCACACAAAGAAATCAAGAACACCAGTGAAGGTAACTACATAGGTAAATAAAAACTGAGAATTAACGTATTTTGGGTTTGTAACCTTGTTTTTTAATATGCAGTTTAAAGGACAGCACCAATTCCGCCAGTCCTGCCTTTTAAATTGGAGAGTTCGCTCCATCTACAGTTATTGTAATTAATTATAAGGAAGGATCCACTTCTGCTATTTTTCGATCTGTTTTCTATATAGTATATAACTCTGTTTTTCAAATCCTCTAGTATAGTCTTATTTATGTTAGATAATTTTTTTTCTGGTGTACCATTTTGATTTCCTTCTCATTTCTTTTATTATACATTTCTTAAATATTTTCTTAGTGGTTGCCTTGAGGATTACAATTAACAACTTCATTTATAAAAATCTAGCTTGAATTAATATCAACGACACACAAAAACTTTTTTCCAGTCAAGTTTCATTCCTCTATTGCCTCCACCATGCTGTTTTTGTCACAAATTGCATCTCTATACATTTTGTGCCCTTCGACAGAGATTTATGATTATCCCAGAATGCAGAGTCGATACAACATACGAAAATCAATGAATGTAATATACCATATTAATGAACAATAAAGGAAAAAAGTCACATGATTATCTCAACTGACACAGAAAAATCATTTGACTAAATTCAACATTCTTTTATAACAAAAACAGTTTAAAAACTAGGAATAAAAGAAAACTCCCTCAACCAGATAAAGGCCATTTATGAAAAAACCCACAGTTAGCATCATACTTAATGGTGCAAGACTGAAATTTTTCCCTTAAGATCAGGAACAAGGATGTTCATTCTAGACACTTCTATTCAACGTTGTACTGGAAGTTCTAGTTAGAGCAGTTAGGAAATAATTTTTTTTTTTTAAGTAAAACACATTCGAATAGGAAAGTAAGTATTAAAACAATTTCTATTCACAGATAATATTCTTATGTACAGAAACTTCTAAAGAATTTACAAAAAACTTTTAGAACTAATAAATGATTTCAGGAAAATTGTAGGATACAAGATCAACATACAAAAATCGGTTGTAGCCGGGCTCGGTGGCTCAGCCTGTAATCCCGCGCCTTTGGGAGGCTGAGGTGAGTGGATTGCCTGAGCCCGCGGGTTCGAGACCCGCCTGGGCAAGCAAGACCTCATCTCTATAATAAATAAAAATAAAAAAAAATTAGC
>CAUYQG010084772.1:0-12848 GCA_963574415.1 Tarsius wallacei | reverse complement strand
GGCTCAGCCTGTAATCCCACGCCTTTGGGAGGCTGAGGTGAGTGGATTGCCTGAGCCCGCGGGTTCGAGACCCGCCTGGGCAAGCGAGACCTCATCTCTACAATAAATCAAAAAATCAGCCGGGCGTGGTAGCGCGCGCCTGTGGTTCCAGCTACTCGGAAGGCTGAGGCGGAAGGATCTCCGGAGCCCAGCAGGTCGAGGCTGCGGTGGCCGGGAGCGGCCACTGCACTCCAGTTTGGGCGACAGAGTGAGACTCCAACTCAAAAAAAAAAAAAAACATAGCTATGAAGACATGCCTAGAGGATCCAACCTCTCCCAGAATAGCCAGGAGGCAAAGCTGGATCAGAGAAAAAGGGGCCATATTGGGCTTGATTTCTGCCTCATGGCTTCTGGTCTAGGCATGAGAACGTGTCCACAGGTCTCACAGTGGCTACCTATTCAGAACCTAGGATCTAGAGGCTTATAACCAAAAACATAAGCTCACATTCAAATCAAGCAAGTACTGAATTACATTTAACTGACAATTTTGAAACCTTTCTTGTTTTACCAATAATTTTAAAACTAATTTTATTTACCAAATATTATCACATACACATATAGACATACACACAGACAGAATTAGATCTTACAGCTTTCATAAAGGACTCATTTGCCAGCTGTTACTGTTTCTCATTCAGGCTATCAAAGTTCCAATAACCAGTTTCATCACCCTAGGCAAGGCAATCCTAACTTTGCATTACTAAAAGGACAACTCAGGTGAAACAAGAAAATTTATATTTCAAAAGTACAGAGTTAAGACTTTAGGTTTCAATATTGTATCATTACTCACTCTACTCAAGGACAATTTATGTATATAAAGACTCAGACAAGATGGTACCTTAATTTAAAACAAAAGTAAGAGTTTCTAGTGATTCATCCTTCCTCTCAGAACACCCTTACAAATGGAAATTTCCTTTACAGACATAAATTTCTTTTACAAAAGGGTTTCAAGATAGCCAGTTAAATGTCAGTAAGGTGTATGTTAGGGTATATTATTTTTAAGTCTTTTTAACTTAGCTACTGTTTCTTACTAAAATTACTGAGTTCAGAGTGGAGCCCATTAAGGAATAGGGAAAAACAAGCATTTTCTATGCCTGAATTCAGCATAGATATACCTAAAAAAAGAGAAGCAAGTCTACTTTTTCTTGAGCACCTGCATTTTATAAACACTTTATCTAGAATAGTTTTCTTCTCACCTCTAAGGCAGAATACTAACTTAGCCAAAAGGTTAGTAGATTTAATTTTTAATTAATTAGTTGCTTAAGCTTTTTGTCATTATAAAGAGCCTCTAAACACACACACACACACACACACACAAATATTAAAATATTTTCAGAAGTTTCTGTACGTCAACAGGCATCCTTGGGTAAGACTATTTCGGGAGCCCTCATTTTCAAATGTACTGCTTAAAGTGCAGTGTCATTCATTTGAGACATTCCATTGTAATTTTAAATTACCTTTAATAAGATTTTGCCATTTCTAAAAGCATGTGCTGCTTTCTGGGCCTAACACACATGTGTATGCCAGAAGGTACTCGGTTCTCTGCTTCATCAACTTAGCCAATGATTTTTTTTTTCCTACCTAAGCACACATACAAAAGGAAACAAAAGGGATAAAACACAAAAATCTCTGTGAATTTCCAAAAGCCAAAGTTCACACCCTCCACAGTTTTGCCATTACTACTGGTTTGTTCTGACCAAATCACATATAAGAGGTCTTTAACAGTATCCAAGCCAGATAATTATCGAATCTGATCTGATCCTGGATGCAGTTCAGTTTCGGCCTTGATCTCTAAACATAGTTTGAAGTAGAAATTTGCTCAAACGAACTCTGATAGCTCAAAACAAATCGTGGAGCTTCAGAATCCAAGAGAGAATGCGCCAGTGATATCAGTTGCTGTGAGGGAGTGACAGACACAGTGGACCTGGTGGGTACCTCACTTGGCCGCTGGGTGTTCCTGGGGGGATCACTGGTAGCTTTTCTTCAGATCCCACTCCTGATGCCATCTATTAAAAAGAAAAACCTAGAACAAATTAAATTTAGGAGTTTATTTAAAGAAAGAATGATTTGCAAATTGGGCAGCCTTCTACAGTCATGTCGTTGAAGAAGATTTATGGCTAGATAAAGGAAAATGGTTTACAGAAAACAGAAATAGGTACACAAATAGCCAGCTTGGTTATAGCTCAGTGTTTTCTTTGTTTGACATAGTTTCAACAGTTGACCACCTCTGATTGGCTGAAACTCAGTGGTTAGCTCGAGAGGAGGTTAGTCTGTTTACTGTGCACAGAAAAACCTTTGGGCTGAACTTAAACTATATAAGGAGCCAGCTTTAGGCTAAACTTGATTTAATAAGATAGAACCAACGGAATTCCTGGTGGATTATATAAGGAGTATGAGAGAAAGAGGATGATGCCAAGGTTTTTGGTGTGAGCAATTGGAAGGATAAACCGGACATAACTGACAGGAGAGAGACTGAAAATGGAGCTGGTTTGAAAAGCAGAATCTCACTATAAACATGTTAGATTTGAGATTCTATTCAGACATTGAGGTAGAAATATCAATAAATCCATTGCAAGGTTGTACTTCCAGGAATTGATATGGAAACCTACTATTGTCTGTCCATATGCCACAACCCTGAGAGGAAGGCATAACATTCGAGTGGACCTGCATGTACCTACATTACTCAGAATTAGCAAAGAAAGCAACAATATACTGTAGTATACTGTAGTGAATGATGTTTTACTTTGTAACAGGCTCTGTTAACTCTCTTACTTTATGGCAAGCTTATTCAACTCTTCGGTTTGGTGTTACTGATAACACTGTGAGCTACCTTGTGGTAACCAGTGCCAGGAAATATGAACCATAAATGTTACTGTTAACAAAATGCAGCTGTAACTTGAATTCTATACAATGCTCTGTCAGTCATGTAGTCAATGTATAGGTAGGTACCAGCAACCCTAAACTTATAAAAACCAACTGTGAAACCTAAATGACAGGCAGACCTGTTCCAGAAATGGCAGGAGCCAGGTTCTGTTCCATGAATTCAAAATTCAAAATTAAACTTCTTTCTGCCAGTTTCCTGTCTCTCGATTTATTGGTGTCAAGAAATAGCAGCCAAGCATTTGCTCTGACTGCAATAGAATGGACAAATCGCTTCCATTGGAGCAACCTTTTGCAGATAATAACCATAAACATTAGATATAACTTTTTTTAAAAAAACTACTTGGAAATACTGCAGAGTGAGTAAAACATTTCCTTTACTGGAGGAAAGTCAACATCTGGAAGAAAAAAATCAACACTATATACATTTCCCATTTGTTATGGCATTTATCCTTAGAGTAAGCCCAAGTTGGCATGATGCAAGTGCTTAAAACTGTGACAGGAAATTTTCAGTTCTTACTAACTTGAAGAATCACTGGAAAGTCACTGGAAACAGAGAGGACAATCCCAGCCATAATAAACATCAAACTTTGTGCATAAGCTCTACACACTTGAACCATGTACAAGGGGGCCCCAAAAAATTGGAATTGTTTTTTGAAGGGCAGGCCCCTTGTAATACAGGCTTCCCTCACTAGGTAAATGTTCTAAGAACCCATCAGCGTCAGTATACCAGCTAGTACTATTGTGAGAGGTAAGAGGCTATGTTTCACTTCAGTTAATTTTGTTCAGAGATTCTTTCAACATGTTTGCCCATCTCATGATGGGTAATTACGAGCACACGTATTCAGCCGTGTTTGATCAAAAACGGCATGACCTTTGTGCTTCACCCTCCCTATTCACCCAAGCAATTTTTTCTGTTTGTTTCCCCAGATGAAAAAATCCTCAAAGGGAAACATTTTGCCAATGTGGAAGAGGTACAACAAAAAACAGTAGAAGCAGTCACTAAAAGGCATCAAAACTGATGAGTTCAAAAACTGTTTTCAGCAGCAGGAAACGCGTCTCAATAGGTATACTGCATCAAACAGAGTATTTTGAAGGTGAATGAGATTTAAATATGTAAGTGAATAATTTTTATAAATAAATTCTGGATCTTTTTTGAGTATATGTATATGAGCAGTCTCCAAGCAGCCCAGTCAAGACTAAAGAAGTAAACTGAGATTTGAGTCATTTGTCCTCCACAAGGAAACTGATTTTGCAATTTAAGTCTGGCCAAATTAACTGTCTAATGAAACAAGAGAGATCAACACACTTTGGAAAAGCACCAAAGAATCCAGGGTGTCTGTAATAGATAATACACACGTCAGAAATACAGAATGAATGTATTCTATAATTATGACTCGTTTTCAAGATAAAAGACAATTGTCATAGACTGATGCAAGAATGCTTAAGTGATGGAATTAGCAGACTGAAATTTTAAAATCCATTATAATAGCTATGCCCAAGGATATAAAGAACAATATGCTTTTAATGAAAAGATAGAAAAAGACAAGTATTTTACAATGATAAATGAGTCAACTAACAACCATAAATGAATGTGCACATAATAACAGATTCACACTGATTGAAGAAAAAATTGACAGAATTAAAAGGAGAAATAGACTATTGTACAATCATGGTTAAAGATCATAAAATGATTCTCTAAATCAGTCAAATTTTTAAAAAATAGAAGACATGAACAACATAAACAACTACTTTGCTCTAAGTGATACTTACAATAATCTACATACAACAATTATGGAATATACATTATTTTGAAGTGTACATGACATAATCATCAAGGCAGATCATAGGAGTAGGCCATAAATAGTAACTAAATTTAAAAGAACAAAAATTATATAGAATATGTTCTCTGCTCAAAACATAAGTAAATTAGAAACCAATAATAATATACTTTTAAACACAAATATTTGAAATTTAAATAATTCACAAATTTTAAAAAATTACAGCAAAATTTAGGAAATATTTCTTACAAAATGAAGGGCAACATATCAAAATGTATGGGTCACAGAAAAAGCAGTTCTTGGGAGATATTTACAGCTTTAAATGTGTATATTAGAAAAGATACATATCTAAAATCAATGTCAGAAAGTTGTTTTTAAAAAAGAGAGAAAGAGAGTAAATACAAGGCAGAGGGAAAGAAATAATGTATATACACATAGGAATCAATGAAATACAAAAGAAAATAACGGAAAACATTAACAAAGCCAGTAGTTGGTTCTTTGAAAAGACCAACACAATTAATATATCCCCAATAGCCTGACAAATCAAAATAAAAGTTTCAAATAACATTTTTTTCTTTCAGAAATTTCCTTATATAGTAATTTAAATGAACATCAAACTGCTCAACTCTTCAATAGGCATCTCCAATTGACTTCACTCCCCAGCTAAAAATCTTCTCTCGAAATCCTTGCCTTACACTGATAACAATCCTGCCCTATACTATTATGATTCTTACCCAATTTGAATCAAGCCTCTGCATTGAAAGAGCCACCTGAACTCTGACTCCAAAACCTGATAAATATCCTAAATTTATCCTTCTTTCTAAGACCCTTTTAATACTATCTCAAGATAGTGCTCTCCCTTACCATAGTAAAAATGAATGAATAATAGCATAAAGGAAACTCAAAATAATTATGCTTGGTGAAACTAGACAAAAAGTACAAGCTATAAAATTCGATTTATATAAAATTCTAGAAAATGTAAGTCTCATCTTAACTTACAGAATCCACATACAAAGAAAAGATAGAAAGGAGGTTTTGCAAGGGAGTACCAGGAAATTTTCAGGGTAATGGATATAGTCATTATCTTGACTGTGGTAATGATTTCACAGATGTATACATAGGAGAAATATATCAAATTGTATTCATTCAATATGGGCAGTTTTATGTACATCAGTTGCACCTACATACAGCTGAAAATATAAATAAAAAGAAAATGTATGACTGTTTGTGAAGGCCCCTTTAATCAACTACATTTCAATTAAGAAAACAAATACCCATTTTAAAGAATCTATATTATATGCATTTCTGACCAGAATGATGCATGATATTAGAAAGGGGTATGTAATTTATTCTGAGAGATTCTTAATAAAATATATAGTAGAGTGAAGTGGGATAGCCTGTGAGATGACATGTAATACCTTCCCCTCAACCATTACCAAAGAGTATATTGCCCTTGAAGAGAAGTCTCTCAAGAACAAGCAAAGAGACCATCGGTGCAAAATACTGAAAAAAGTAGAACTTCTTTGTCATCCAGGCAACAAACTCACGTGTATACCAATCTAAAGCCCAACTTATCTGGCAGAGACACTTATACCTTCCATTCAGAATACAAATGGTGTGTATACCTTACTCTACACCTCTTAGTATACGCAACATTCTAGAAAATGTGCACCGCTGGCAATCTTGAGGACTTTCACAGACTTCAAAGAAAATGATCTTCAAATTTTTTGTTTACAAACCCCTCTCCCCAGTGGAATCTCAAACCACAACATAATCTCACCAAGTTGGCATCTAAAATTTTCTTTATAAACTTAAGTAGTTCCAGAAAATATAATTTCTGGTGTGTTGTGTATACTGACATTTAAAAAATGAAACCGTTATATCACTCTTCTCAGTATATCTAAAGGAGTTTAACTACAAAAATTTAATATTTACTACTGTCCATTTTAAAAATAGATAAGGAAACATTTTAAGTTGAAAAACTTATATAATTTATTTTTTACCCTAAATTCATATTTTTACCTTCCTTTACATAATTTTATTCTAATTTATTAAGTTTAATGCTTGAAGATATTTTATTAATTACCATATTATACTTTACTCCAATAAAAATTTTATATAAATTGACATTTTAAAGAAATTAACTTTCTATAACTCTAAACTCAACATATTAAAAACCCTCTTGTAGAAAGTGCTATCATTGCTATTATTATTCATTTAAGGTTGATCAATTTTACTTTTTATGTTTAATAATAACATTAAAATTTTAAATTTTAATGTTATTATTAAACATAAAAAGTAAAATTGCATTGAAATATATCACTTAATGAGATAGATGAAGTTGCAATTATTTCTAGTTAGTTCATGTATTTATGGATGAATATTACTTATTGCTAGAATAAGACAGAGTTTAACACGAATTCTTTTTAATTTTTATAAAAGAAAGCATAGAGAAGATATGTTAACATAAGTTAACATAGTAACGAAACAATTTTAAAAACAATGTCACACAATTCCTTGAACTTCAGCTGAGTCATATCTCAGTTATATAATGTTTTGTCACCAATTTTTTAAAAATAATCACACTGCTGAAACCTCTCTTAGAAGATATCTTGCTTCAATTTTGTTAAAAACAAAAAACTAAAAATCAATTAATTTGCGAAAGTGTTTGTTATCTGGTCATTAGAAGAATTTACTTTTCCAACCCCACCAGCAATGTGTCAAATTGTTCTTTTGTTTAGAAATCCTGAAGCTTAGCATCCCATGACATGACAACGCACCAGAATAAGATTTTGGAAGGATGATCCATGTGTCTTTCCTCATAGGAAATCAATTATGAAAAGGGACATGGAAAATTAGAAACATCAAGAAAATTACTTGAGCATGTCAATTTTGGAGAAGAGTATATATAAAATTTAGAAATTGGTCTCCTTAAAATTATCCATGCTTGTATCTCCTTAGGAAGTCTTTATGTACTTACTAGGTATATATTTGTGGATTAGTGCTTTAGAATCTACTCTGGCAGGGCAAGGATTTGTAGGTCTATTAGGATCAGTGAAGCAACATGGAGGGGGACCACCCGAGAGAGAGCTCATCCAAGTCTTGTCCAGGCACATCTATAATCTCTTCCAGTTCTAGAAACAGAAACAATCTACTGTGTTTTTCTAAGTGATGGAGATTACGAGCCCTGTAATGGTGTTTGTGCTTAAGTTGACTCCTTCCATGAAACTTCAATATGCTTTTGACCACTTCATGCTCTTAAGAGATCCACAAGAACCCACCAACAAGCATGAATCCCAGTGGCTTCTGTCACCTAGCATTGGCTTCCTGAGTGTTCCATATAGGAGATTTTAAAATCCCATCAATATCATGAATGATTAGAACATTCAATTCATACACAAGAACTAAAAAATGTATTTTGTGGGAGTGGGGGGAGAAAAGCCCAACAGGAAATCTAGAACATCCCCATCTGCTCAAGGGGTAGAAGATTATCAAAATTACTTGCCATAAGTAACATATTGCTAACTATTCAGAGGCATAGCAAAAATTAACACATTAAAAACTTGAGGATATTTAATAAAGAGCTACACAAAGAAACTAGAAACAAAAGAAGCTAAAGAAAAATATATAAGAACATAAAAGATGTATAAACTTACAAGGATCAAGACTATTCTTAACAAAATGTAAGTCTTAGCTAGTATAGCAGATTTTTCTTCCTCTTTTTTGCCTCCTCTCTACCCACAAATTCCCATACGAAAGACCAAAAACCATAGCTCAACCTATTTGGTCATGTAAATTTTGAATCCCTCCACTACACCATCTCTCTCCCTCTCCCTTGCCCTTTCTACCGTCTTCATTCTCCTTCCCTTCCATATATACATTCTAGTCTTCAACCACAATGAAGTTGCAGGTACCTGTATACAAGTGGCCATCACGGGATAGAGATGAGAAATTCATCTTGCTTTGGATGCTTGAGCACAACCATTACTGAGCCACCATAAACCTCAACTGCATATTTCTCTTCAATTGAGAGAAAGGCATCCTTTTCAAAGACCCAAACCACAAGAGTTTAGTATCACAATGGCTAAGAAAGAAGAGGATATAAAAGCTACAGAAGAGGTAAAAATAGATTTTTTTTTAAGAAAGTATTTTTTTGACCAACAATCATGTAAAGTTTATGCAGAATTCTGCTTCCAGCCATAATAAAATAATTAGGACTGGATTTAACTTCCCACCATAAACAACCATGAAATGACAAGATAAAGAAGACAACTGCTTTCATATATTAGCCAATAGTAAGTGTAGGACTGTGATCCCTGAGAGAAGAAAAACAAATAAAATGAGCCCTGTGACTTATTTCATTTACTGTGTAGATGTACTTTCCAGACTGCTATGTTGGAGGACAAAGGGACCCAAAGAGACCATGGCATGCATGTTGAGTTGACAAGCTAGAGATGGAATTTGGGGAGGCTGTGTTGGCTACAATTGGTAAAATAAAGTACTCAAAGAGAAGTAGTTGTGTACAAAAAGACTGCATATGAGTCCCCTTGAATCTGCTGCCAAACACAAAGATGTCCATGCATGTTATAAAACTCCACAAGACATGGCAAAGAATGAACAAGGTTCTATAAGCTGAAAAACGTCCTCAACTCACACAGGGTAGGAAAATATTTTATTTATTTTTTTAGTTTGTTTGTTTTTTGTTTTTGTTTTTGTTTTTGTTTTTTTGAGTTGGAGTCTCACTGTCGCCCAGACTGGAGTGCAGTGGCCACTCCCGGCCACCGCAGCCTCGACCTGCTGGGCTCCGGCGATCCTTCCACCTCAGCCTTCCGAGGAGCTGGAATTACAGGTGCGTGCTACCACGCCCGGCTGATTTTTTTGATTTATTGTAGAGATGAAGTCTCGCCAAGTAGCCCAGGCGGGTCTCGAACCCGCGGGCTCAGGCGGAAAATATTTTAATTCTGAGCAAATAGAGTGAAGCATCCCCATGGAATACCTAGGTCATTAAATTCAAACACCAAGAGCATCATGCCTTTGTGATATTACTAAATATCCTTGGAATAAACTATACTTACCCTAATAAAACTTCAAAACAAGCCTTGAAAAGATCAATCTGATCCATAAGTAACTTAACATCATGTCATAACAGAGTTCAACCCTCTTTCTTCTTTAAAAGAAGACAACAAAATCCAGTACTCAACAACATAAAATTCACAACATTTAACATCCAACCTAAAATTTAACATCCAACCTAAAATTACTGAATCCAACCTAAAATTACTGAACATTGCAAACAGCCAGAAAACAACAAAATGGCAGTAATAAGGCCTAACTTATCAATAAAAACCTATAACCTTGAATACAAATAAACTAAATTCCCCACTTAAAAGTTATAGACTGAATGAAATGGATTAAAATAAAACTCAACTATACACTACCTACAAAAGACTCACTTTACCTTACATAACCCTCATAAACTGAAAGTGAAAAGACAGAAAAAGGTATTTCATGTAAGGACACACATATGGACTTCACAGCAACTTGGCTGGATTTAGAGTCTATCATATTCAGTGATCTCTCACAGAAACAAAGAACATAGAACCATATGTTCTCACTCATAAGTGGACCTTGAACAATTATCATAATACTATAAGAAAAGGATTGGCAGTAGTGGGAAATTGCCAGGGGAGGGGTGGTGGGATTGGGAGTTGAGGGAAACTGCCAGGGGAGGGAGGAGCACACCTCATCAACAAGGGCACCTGCATAATGAACATTTGTATACCTAACCCTGAATTGTACCCCACATCTTTAAAATAAAATTAAATAAATAAATGAGATATTTCATGCAAATAGAAACCAAAAGAGAGCAGGATTCACTATAATTATTTTAAGCAAAATAAACTTTAGCTCAAAAGCTATTTTTTTAAAAAAGGTCATTATATAGTGATAAAGGGGTCAGTTCATCGTGAGGATACAACAATTGCAAATATATATGCATCCAACTTTGGAGTACCTAAATATATAAAGCAAACATTTATAGATATGAAAGGACACACAAACTGCCATACAATAGAAGTAAGGAATTTCAATATTCCACTTTCAACAATACCCAGATTACCCAGACAATAAAAACAATAAGTAATTGGACTTAAGCTACACTTTAGGATTAAATGGACCTAGCAGACATATACAGAACATTCCACTCAACAACAGAATATACATTCCTCTCAAATGAATACTGAACATTCTCCAGGATAGATCATCTATCAGGCCACAAACGAGGTCTTAATACATTTAAGAAGACTGAAAGTACACGAAGTATCTTTTCTGACCACTGTGTATAAATCTAGAAAGCAACAACAGAAGGAATCATAAAAAATTAACAACTATGTGGAAATTAAGAATATGCTTCTGAATAACTACTGGATCAAAGAAAAAATAAAAAGGAAATCAAAAAATATATTGAGACAAACTAATATTAATTATATTTATATTATATTTATATGTCTATAATATATTATCTAAATATATAATATAAATTATGTATTTAATAAACACAGCATATTAAAACGTATGGGATAGAACAAAACAAAGTTCTAAGAGGGACGTTCAAAGCAATAAATGCCCACATCAAAAAGAAGAAAGATATGAAATAAACAACCTAACACTATACCTCAAGGAACTAGAAAAAGAAGAACAAATTAAGCCCAAAATTAATGAAAGGAAAGACATAAAGATCAGAGCAACACCTAGAAAAACAATACGCAATGTCAACTAAACTAAGAATTGGTTTTTCGAAAAGCTAAAAAGGCCGGGCTCCATGGCTCAGTCTGTAATCCCAGCACTCTGGGAAGCCAAGGTGAGTGGATTGCCTGAGCCCAAGGTTGGAAACCAGCCTGGGCAACTTGGCGAGACCTCATCTTTACAATAAATCACAAAAACTAGCGGGCGTGGTAGCACGTGCCTGTGGTTCCGGCTACTTGGAAGGCTGAGGCGGAAGAAGGCTGAGGCAGAAGATGACCAGAGCCCAGCCAGTGGACGCTGGGGTAGCCGTGAATGTGCCTGCCAGCCTGGGCGATGAAGTGAAACTCCAACTCAAAAAAAGAAAGAAAGAAAAGCTAAACAAAAATCCTTAGCTAGACTAAAAAAAAAAAAAACTCAAATAAATAAAATCAGAAATGAAAGAGGAGATATTACAACTGATACCACAGAAAATACAAATGATCATAAGATGCTTCTATGGCCGGGCGCAGTGGCTCACTCCTGTAATCCCAGCACTTTGGAGAGTTTGAGACCAGCCTGGGCAACATGGTGAGACCTCGTCACTACAACAAATCAAACAATTAGCTGGGTGTTGTTGGGCATGCCTATAGTTCCAGCTACTGGGAAGGCTGAGGTAGAAAGGCTGTCTGAATCCAGCAAGCTGAGCATGCAGTGGCCATGAGTGTGCCACTGCACAGCATCTTGGGAGACAGAGTAAGACTTCAACTCAAAAAGCAAAACAACACAAAAAAGTTGCTATGAACAACTATATGTCAACGAATTGGATGACCTAAAAGAAATGGGCAAATTTCTAGAACCATTAAACCTATTAGGTTTATTGACTGAATTATAAAGAAATTGGAAATCTGAACAGACCAACAAGAAAAAGATTGAATCAGTATTAAAAGTTTCTTGTCAGAGAAAACCCCAGGGCCAGATGACTTCACAACTGAATTCTACACCAAATATTAAAGAAAAACTAATACCAATCCCCCATCTCAGTATTATCTGTGAAATTGTAAGGAATGACAATTCTTAGACCACACTCCTGACTCAAAGAGTCAGGAACTCTAGGGTTAAGGCCCAACAATCTGAGCTTTTTTTTTTTTTTTTTTTGAGTTGGAGTCTCACTCTGTCACCCAGACTGGAGTGCAGTGGCCGCTCCTGGCCACTGCAGCCTCGACCTGCTGGGCTCCGGCGATCCTTCCGCCTCAGCCTTCCAAGGAGCTGGAACTACAGGCGCGTGCTACCATGCCCGGCTAACTTTTTGATTTATTGTAGAGATGAGGTCTCGCCAAGTTGCCCAGGCGGGTCTCGAACCCGCGGGCTCAGGCAATCCACTCACCTCAGCCTCCCAAAGGCGCGGGATTACAGGCTGAGCCACCG